>JAXIVJ010008731.1:0-32500 GCA_036785665.1 Chirona hameri | reverse complement strand
GTGTGTGTGTGTGTGTGTGTGTGTGTGTGTGGGTGTGTGGTGTGGTGTGTGTTGTGTGTGTGTGTGTGGGTGTGTGGGTGTGTGTGGGTGTGTGTGTGTGGGTGGTGTGTGTGTGTGTGTGTGTGTGTGTGTGTGTGTGTGTGTGTGTGGTGTGTGGTGTGTGTGTGTGGGGTGTGTGTGTGTGTGTGTGTGTGGGGTGGGTGTGTGTGTGTGTGTGTGTGTGTGTGGGGGGTGTGTGTGTGTGTGTGGGTGGGTGTGGTGTGTGTGGGTGTGGTGGGGGTGGGGGTGTGGGGGTGGGTGGGTGGTGTGTGGTGTGTGTGTGTGTGTGTGTGTGTGTGTGTGTGTGTGTATTATTGACGTAGTTTAAGTTGTGTGGGCATCACACGGGTTAGGGGTGTCGACACCCTGCGCGGGTGTTGATTTTTTTTGTGAGTGCAGTTGTGCACGATGCCATTGACTCTTCAAGACGAATTTTGAGTTGAAGCAACTGTCACTGTCAGGCGGCGAGCTGTCGAGAAACTGAGTGTCATCTGCATAGCATATCATACGACCATGGGGAAGAAAGTTCGGAAGGTCAGCTACGACGAGGCTGACAAGTATCGGTGAAATTATAGATCCCTGCGGGACACCGAAATCCACACGCCGGACCTCGGACCACCCCGAACCATCTGCCCATGACCGCTGAGATAGCTATGGAACCAGTGGGATGGAACGCCATACCATGCCAGCTTCCTCAGGAGGACGCCATGATCCACGCTGTCAAATGCTTTGCCAAGGTCAATCGTAGTTATCGACGCTAGCTGGCCGATATCGATTTTACCGGCTGAACATGAGACAGCGGTCGAGCACGGCGTCTTCCGTGGAATGGACCGCGGCGATATGCGTACTGACAGTCACTTAGCAAGTGCTTCAAGGTCAAATAATTACCAGCTGGGTGCAAACGACGCGTTCGGCGATTTTTGACATGGCTGGGAGGAGTGAGATTGGTCTATAGTTACTCGCTAGATTGCGGTCACCAGTCTATGAATATTACTGCCCGTTGAACGATATCAATTGACTATGAAAAAGAGTACCAGTGTGACTGTTCGTGGACAAGAACAGGTGAAATGAAAATAAGTCATCTTAACCCTGCCCCTTCCCCCAGTCAAATTTCCTTAGACGAGTTCCTAGTATGATAGGATAGTATAGGATAGTAGGATTCGAGATACTCTGAAGACATTTGGATATAGGTGCTAGGGCTTATTCATCACCATCTTTGTAATATTCGCCATCCAGAGCAGGTTTACAAAACACAGGATGTAAACAAACGATAGTTCGTCAATCTCAGAGGAAAATTCCAGAAAATGCAGCTATCAAAACCAATTCCTTTGTCCACGAATTATCGAAAGATTTTTCCTAAAATTGTTCAAACGTTCAGGATACGGGCAGCCGCGGAAAACCCCGTTCCCCTCCGCCTATCAGTTTCAATATTTTAGATCGAAGGGTGAACATGTTGCTGGTTGCAGGATAAAATGCGAATTCTACATGAATCATTACTTGCAGTCAGCCGCGTCTGTGATCGCTCCCCGCCCTGCCTGATGAGACTTCGATCAAATGCCGTGCTCTCACCTGGTGGGAGGTTCTTTCCCGAGGCTCTGCTGCCCCACACCAGTGCCGCCAGCACCGCTACGACCGCCGCCACCACCATCCACATGGTCGCTGACTTCTGCGCTGACTGGCCCGCTTCGTTGACCACTTCAGCGTGTTCGCTCCTCTGCCCAGCAGCAGCAGCAGCCAGCACTGCCCAGCAGCAGCCAGCACTGTGCAGCAACACTGGCACTAGGCACCACTGAGCCGAATGTGCTGAGTTGGGCCCACCATTTGTAGTCAGCGAGGACGTGTTCGCCGATAGGGCCGAGCAGAGGCGCGCTCAGCACGCCGGTCCCGCCGAGCGACGCGTGTGTTCAGATGAGGCTCGTGCGCCGCTCAGTCCGCTGCTGCCAGACGGTGTGTTTGACAGAACAGCAGGACCCGAGGTCATCGAGGGGAGCCAGGGCGTCGCCGACTGAGGTGGTGGCGGGGGGAGATGGCTTCATGGTGAGATCGGCAGTACTGGTGGCGCGTTACGTTACAGGGGAGGGGGGAGGGGGCAAGTTTGACGTCAGGTATACGTGCGCGCCGTCGGTGGCGAGAGGCAGTTTCATGATAAGACTGACACAAGCGGTGAAGAGTGACGTTGCGGGGGGGATGGCGGCAGGGCTACATTGAAGTCCGTTGAACTGTGGAATGTACAGCGAGAAGGCTGCATTAACAGACAGTGGAAGATGATTCAAGTTCACAGGAGAGCCAAGTTCGAAACGATACAGCAAAACCAGCAGAGAACAGGGTTGCTGTGCTGCTGCTGCTGCCATCACCAGTGTTGGACTTGGTAATTCAACGAGAGGTATTCCACGTTGAACAGATTGAAACAAAAGCGCCAGATATGTCGCGCTCTCAATAGTGAAGGGAAAACACCGCTCATGAACTCCGAAAGCCGTATATGTGCTTGTTTGTTAAATTCCCTACCCAAAAAAGAAGGAAACAAAGAAAAAGAATAAGTTGTGATTTCACTTTTAAATTGAGATTCGATCAATTTAATACCATACATCTTGCATTAGATAATGCAGAACAATAGATCAAAAGGTGAATATTTCCCTTTAACATTTCCACGAAATGTGAATTGCACTATGGCGAATGTATCACTGTACCAGGAGTAATGCATGTACAACTTTGCCATTTCAGACTGTTTGAGGCCTACCCAGATATGAAGGAGGCGTTCCCAGCGTTCCGGGATGTTGAATTCAGCGATCTGAGAAATTCTCATGAGCTTCGACATCACTCGTCCAGGTAAGCAATGGGCGTTCCTCTGGTGTAACATGAACACGAATGGATGGTTATAGTTGTGGTGAGCAATTGTGTTCTTCAGTGGCGAATGCATTGTCAAAAATATTGCATTTTGCACAAAAAATCAATCCTAAAAATATATTAAATTTGTATGATGTTGCCTGGAATACAACTTACCATATCTAATGACGAAACGATCATTATCATTCATTTCTTTTAACATTCATTTGTTAAACGCCGTAAAGGAAATAGCAATTTGAAAGACAATTTCCGTAGTTACAGTTATGAAATATCCGTACGTAATTGCATCTATGGCGTCAAAAACGGTTTATTTCTATGACGAGGTTATTTATTATATTGTCCCTATTCGTTGTAAATTTCCATGTAGATCCTTTATCTATTAACAAAACACTTCGACACGTTTCAAAACACGACCCAACACTGTAAAACACTGCGACCGTCGCGACGGTGGCAATCTGTCGGCATTATCGTTATCAGCGATTGATCAGAGTTATCAGCGTTATCAGCCTGAACGTCCCCTCACCACTCACCATGTTACAGGGTAATGGGCTTCGTGGACAAGGTGATAACCCGGCTAGACTCGGAGGAGCAATGCGCCACACTGGCACGTGCGCTCTGCCGTGGCCACGTCGCATACGGCGCGCTGCCCTATCAAATGACGGTAAGATTCTGCTGAATGCGTGATGATTAACTTGCGCCTTGCAGAGGCTTTGCGCCGAACACGAACTGCACAGGGGGGGGGGGGGGGGGTAGTGATTCCCCCTCCCCCGATATCTCGAAAACTACTCTACGTAACGAGAATGTGAAAATTTGATAGCTTGATACATGTTCTATCGAAAGTATTTCAGGTATGTTTTAGGTCAGATCAAAATTGAGGTCACCAGAGGTCATCGAAGGTCAAATTTTCCAGTTTTTTCCTGTTTTAGGACATCGCTCCAGAAATTCCCATATATCTCAGAACCTATCCTAGTTAGAAACAAACTGAAAAAAGCAAACGCCATCCAGTTAAATTTTCAATAGATAAAATGCCCTCAAACTTGATGTCAGGTCAACATTTGAGGCTCCAGAGGTAAAAAATGCCGTTTGTTTGCTAAATAGTTTTTCGCTATTAACTTTTTACGTAATAACTATAACGAAAAACTGCTTACACCATTGTGTTTATCTTGTCAAGGCGCTTATAATGATATACATGGTGACCTTGTTAAATTAACTAAAAAGTTTGACCTCAGGTCAAGGTCAAGTGGTGACCTAAGTAGGGCATGATGCATATGGGAAGACGTGTCTCGACGAGACAAACACATTGATGTCTGTTTTACTTCTCTATATTTATTATGTCGGGAGTTATTGACAACAAAAGTGATGGTGACCTCGCATGACCTCAAATGACCCAATAGGGGTCACTGAACACAACTTACACTTGGATCATTAAGACTATCCTATAATAACATGATCCAGAAGTAATTGGACTAATATCATGCATATCCTTGAAATAGGAAGCATTTGTATATTTCCCCATTGACTTATTATGGGGAAGTTACGAAATTGACCTGACCTTAGGTCACCGATATAAAAATTCCGAGATAAATGAATTGTAAGTTCTTTTACCCTCATGACATCCTGCAAGTTTCAAACTGATCGGTGAAAAACTCTGGCTTTGCCACAACTGCAAACATATTTGGAGGTGGTGTCACTTGACCTGGTCTGGTGACCTGACCTGAGATGACCCGAGGTAATTTTTTTTTGTCAAAGTGTGCGCAATTGATGTCCTAACAATCCGGCGGCGCTGCGCGCCGCCGTTTTTTCGCTATCTTTGAAAAACCTGGGGGGGCGGAAATCACCCCCCTGCAGTGTGCAGGTTAATGTCATATTCTGTTTCAGAGGGATGGTCTAAAAAAACGACCAGATTAGCAGACGATGCCATGCTCCGCAACTATGGAACCGATCTACCTGATTTCTTCACCAATCGATTCCGACTGGTTGGAATGAGTGCCGTTTTGAGTTTTATCCACTTTGGTCCAGTCTAAAGCCCGGTCCTCACTGCACCCGTCAGGGCCGTCAGTGCCGTCCCCTGCGTGTGTACGGCCGCCCGAGCACGTCCGTACCCCTTCGGTCCCGTTTGAACGGCCTCTGGCGACGACTAGATAGACATTCCTGACGGGTGCGGTTAGGACCAGGGGTGAGTATGTGAGTATGTGACTGGGGTGTGAGTATGTGACTGAGTAGTTTGTTTGGAATTCATACTTTGTTTAAAATTTATTCAGTATTGTGAATTGTCAACTAACTCCAGAAGCATTACAATCAACAAATTGTATCCAGAGACAATGGATCGGATAATGGATGCTCGGAATGGATCAGAGATCCAATCCGAGGGATCCAATCGCGAGAGGGATCTGGCGGATCTTATATCTTAAAAGATCATTTTGTCGTGGGATCTTGTGGATCTTGGATCCTATTTTTGGCACATGTCTGATTCTGAACATACACAATTTGCAGGGTAACCACATACTCCAGTGTATTTTGAATGACATATCGGTTAGAAGCACCGCACATAGTCACATAGCCCTTGTGCTGTCAATGCGAGAGCTGTGTCTGCTTCTTCGTCGTCAGTCTTTCGATTCTCGGATCAGTTTTTGACACCGCACACCAGCTTCGACGTCTTTGAGTTTTTTTATATTTGTCGTTGGCACATGAGCTGAGAACGCCTGCTTGCAAATCAATGTTGAGGAAAATGGAATGAGTTGTCGCAGTGCATTTTCTGAGATTTTCGGGAACATGAGTCGTCTTTTCCCAAAATCTCACTTATCGAGTACCGGGAATTCATTCTTGGCATCGGAACTGCTTGTCATGTCACTGAACTCCTCCTGTAGATCGGCTGGTACCTCATCCACAGAGCACTTGAAAGGATCTCGAGTAAGCGCCATAGAGATGTCTGTATCGACCTCGGGGAAATGCCGGACGGTTTCCCCTTTGAGAGCTAGGCACCAGGTGTTCTGAGATTTGTTCTTTCAACTCGTCGTCAAAGGGCAGGGGGGGGGGGGAGGAGGCAGTTGCCCCCCCCCCCCCCAACAAAAAAAATCAGCCGAGGGGCGCTTTGTGTTTGGCAGGGGCTGCGGATTCCAAGGGAAAGCCAAGGCCAAGGGAACCCAAGGGGGCCTCTGGCTGCCTGAGGGAGCGCTCTGGCCGCCTGAGGGGACATTCTGGCTGCCCGAGGGGCCGCTCTGACCGCCTGAGGGGACGCTCTGGCTGCCTGAGGGGGCGCTCTGGCTGCCTGAGGGGGCGCTCTGACAGCCTGAGGGTGCGCTCTGGCTGCCTGAGGGGGCGTTATGGCAGCCTGAGGGCCACTCTGGCCACCTGAGGGGGAGGGGGGCTCTTGCCGCCTGAGGGGGGGGGGCGCTCTTGCCGCCTGAGGGGATGCTCGGGCCGCCTGAGGGGCACTCTGGCTGCCTGAGGGGGCGCTCTGGCTTCCTGACGGGGCGCTCTGGCCGCATGATGGGGCTCTGGCCACCTGAGGGACGCTCTGGCAGCCTGAGGGGGCGCTCTGGCAGTGGCGGCGGAAGAAGGGGGAAGGGGGGGGGGGGGGGAGTTGCCCTCCCCCAACTCAGCCGAGGGAAGCTTTGTGTTTGGCAGGGGCCGCTGGCCTGAGAGGGGGCGCTCTGGCCGCCTTAGAAGGGGCGCTCTGGCCGCCTGAGAAAGGGCGCTCTGGCCGCCAGAGAGGGGGCACTCTGGTAACCTGCGAGGGGCGCTCTGGTCGCCTGAGAGGGGGCGCTCTGGCTGCTTGCAAGGGGGCGCTCTGGCCGCCTGAGAGTGGGACTCTGGCCGGCTGAGATTGGGCGCTCTGGGCGCCTGGGAGGGGTCGCTCTGGCCGCCTGAGAGGGGCGCTCTGGCCGCCTGAGAGGGGCGCTCTGTCCGCCTGAGAGGAATCTTTGGCCGCCTGAGGGGCGTTCTGGCCGCCTGTGTTTCAAGGCCTCATCTTACATGGATTTGAAAGGAAATAGTATCCGTTCATGAAAACACATGCTAATTTGGATCAAGCAATATGCCAAACGTTTATATTTGATACACACAAGCGTATACTTCAACAGACCATAATTTAGCAGACTTGTAAATCGTGAGGTAGAAGCAAGGTCGATTGAAACCCTGGTGGATCGTTAGATACAAATATATTATTTAATGATCAGCAAGGCAAGAAAACATTTCATTTCGTTAGACAAAACGGTCGTTCATATCTGTGCGAAGTTAAAGTTTCATCCGATTCTATCCAGTTTATGAAACAGTTGTTTATGTTCCACTTCAAATTTTCTGTAACGTTTCACACATCCCTATTTCAAAGCCAGGATGAACCATAAAATATGTTACAAACGCTTTGTGAGAAAGAACAAATTGGATCCGTTAGAATGGCTTTGTGAATAACTTTTCTTTTTTGTCAGCGTTCGTACGTGTTGTTGGAACGTCTTTTTATCCGTATATTTTTGGGATCCGTTGGAACGGTTTCGTTAGAACGTTTTGTTTTGCAGCCTTCGTACGTGTTGTTGACACGGCTTTTCTTCGTATAGTTTGACAATGCGCGGGGCGGGGCCGATGGGGCCGTATTTGGAAGCGTTCGTACGTGGATCCGTTGGAACATTTTTTCTTCTCTCGTTGTAACGTTTTTTTCTTCAGTGTTCGTACGTGTTGTTGGAACGTTTTTTCTCCGTATTTTGACAATTGCAAGGGGCGGGGCCGCGCAAATACATCGGAAAACTTATATACGACTTATCTACGAGATGGTCTGGGGGTCCGGAGTGGAGACAGCACCTCCCCCCCCCCCCCCCCGTAGGTCACAGCGCAGGGAGCGAATGCGAGCGGGGCGTTCCAAAGGTGGGTCCCTGTGACCGTTATTGCCGTAAAGTTTAGGTCAGGTTCGATTATGTTATAGCAATTTTGTAATTACAATTTTGCAATCACAATTTTGTAATTACATTTATTTTGTGTTCCAATATTTTAATAACATATCGAACCCAGCGAAAATTGGCCTGGCTACACATTGTTATTTATCATGAAGGCATATACTGTTTCATCACTCTATCTTTTGCGAATAGGTACCAAACTTCTATGAACAATCAACTCTTATCTTAAAAAATGCATTGAAATCGGCAGTTTAATTTGGCTCCGGACGACGAACTATTTAGTGTTCACGACTTATTAAACAAAAGCAATCCCATCCATTTTCAACAAACAGGTATTTAATATATTACAGTGCCCACATGAAACATTTATCTAAACCGTTTATTCATAATCAATCAATAAACGCTTCAGAAAACCGTAATGCATTCCGCGGATTAACTTGGCCAAGGATGGCGACGTATTTAGTGTATGCGATTTGTTTCATTGACCGATCAGGGACGTTGTCACGCTTCTTGGAGAACTTACTTCATTGCTGGCCCTATGACTTGTTTACAAATAACATTCAAACCAGAGATAGTGATGGATTATACTGTTCGTCACCATATGTTAGTACATATTTGTGTAATTTCCCATAACTTAACTTTTGCAATAGCAAATGTTGTTATTTCACTTTTAAATTGAGGCACGATCAATTTGAAACCACACATGTGCAGGGGTGGATCCAGCGGGGGGGGGGAGCAAAGGGGCCATGCTCCCCCAAACGTCCTGATACTATGTTTTGCCCTCCCCCCCAACGGTCGGACGTACAGTTGTAAAAATTGCCTTTGCAGCAGTCAAAATCCTGCTATCCACATTGAAAAACTTGCAAATTTCTCGCCCCTTCGCGGCATAACACAATGCGTAATTGCTTATACAAATTTGGAAAATGAGAACAAATTAATTACGTGTCTGGCAGTCTCTCCTTGGCGGTACCTAATTGCTAGCCCCAGGGCCCATTCCCTTCATAAAATATTAACTTTCAAGCGGGTTACATGTTTAGCTAGTCTGCCGAGTTCCGAAAAAGGCGACGGGAACGCAAAGACGCGGACATCGGCACCCGGAAGCTGCTCCAGCGGTGCCCAACTTGCTGGACCGAAGAGCTATTAGTGAGACCAGGCCAGGACCATCTCCCCAAGCCATCTCGCCCCAGGCTCCTCCAGATCCGCAGGGACCATTTTTATGTGCGGCAGTCGTTCTGCTTTCGGAAAATGAGGAAAAGCAAATGTGTGCGGAATTATGTGCGGTATATATTGATCATACATATGTATACATAGGTAATCTAATCTGTAATCAATAATGTAATCTGTAATCAATATGTGCTATTATTAATTATGTGCGGAAAAGTATTGCCGCTTTGAAACCATTTGCACTGTTACCAGTTGTTTGTTACAGTTCGGTACATATGTATACAGTTATTATTATCATACTAGTGGGGTGTCAATTTATATGGCCATTAATTTATAAAGGCTATACAAAACTTCTGAACATTTTGGAATATTTGACTTTTGGAAGTTGTTGGACCCTGGCCGGGATCGAACCACCAACCACTGGCTCGCTAAGCAAGCGATGTGCCCAAGAAACCACAGTGGCCTGTGTACTGACCGGACGCCGGCATGACCATAGCCATACACTCAGAAACACTTTTGAGAACTTTTGCTGAATGCTCTTCCCTGAGAAACCTGCACGGTCTCCATTTCGAGACCTTTCAGTGGATGATCTCGCCTGATACATCTACATGGTCTCCGCGTTGGTTGTTGAGAGTAAATATGTCTCCAGCTGACAATGTTATGTCTCTGAGACCATCAGGCAGTCAACGAATTAGAAAAGTCTGTCGCGATCGAGGATCGAACCCGCGGGATGTTTTAGCAGTCACCTGTTGAGAACCGTGGATGATCTCCTGAGAGAACCCTGAAATTGAATTCATTCCATGCAGATGGCGCCACCATAGCACTGCAGGTGTCGCTGTAATCGCAACGACGGAAACCGACTTTTATTAAAGTAAATACCGAATAACTATTATTTTTTCGATCGTTTTGATTTGTAAATATTACTTTCATACCATCATTTGTTAACCAAACAATATTAATACACGGAAAGTCGGCAAGTATCAACCTCACCCAGCAATTGCCTTGGTTGGTACCGTCTTTTTGCTTGTTCTGGTATAAGCCACGCCGTAGCTCAGTGGTAGAGCGCTCGCTTAACATGTGAAGGGTCCCCGGTTCAATCCCGGCCGGCGCTGATACTTTTTTTCAGGCATTCTCAAGCAAGACTAAATAGTTCACGCTGAGAGCCTTGACAATAAAAGATAATCTTGAGACCAAAAGACCCCCTCGAATGTTCTCGTAAAATGTGGCTCTCTGCAGAGACTAAATCGACCCCTGTATGGTCTCTGAGAACTCTCAAGAGTCTCCGATGTCTGTCAGTGTAGGCTAATGCGCGGTGCCCATATGGACCGCTAGATGTCGTAACGTGAGAAAACGCGCGGAAACGGGAGAGAGCGGCGGATAACCGAAGCGCAGTCAGCTGCCACTTTACGACTTCTGGCGGTGGATATGGGCACCGGCGATTTGACGCGTTTTCGGGGTGGCGCTTTCGTGCGGTTTGGTGACGTTCTCACACCATTTTGTTCGCGTATGCAGAACGTGGAGAGGTGCGCAGAAGTTGGACAATGTTGAACTTTCTTGTCCGTTATTGTCGGTTCCATCTGTCCTGCTGTTGGAAGTGAAGTTTCCTGTTTGTATTTTCTTCTACATAATCGAGGTGGGTCATTTGGTTATTTGAGTTTGATTTGAATGTTGAAGGTTAATTCAAATTTGAATATGGTTGAAGCAAAACATTTGCTTCTGATGAATCAGAATCCTGATGCTATTCCAATGGCTCAGGCTCAATTTGATTATTTTAATATCATTTACCTATAGGTTAATGATATAAATTCAGACTGGCTATTGATTCAACTTTTTTTGGAACGATTCAATCATGATTCATTTAGGAAATTGAATGATTCAATCACTGTTTGATTCACAGATACAATTTTGAGAATTGATTCCTTCCAATTCAAAGAATTAAAACAAATATTTTAATCGATTCACGTTTGATTCAACATTTAAATATATGATGTGAATTTATGTCAAATCAATACAAATATTAACATGCCTATATATGATAATTAAAACATTGTTACAGGAATAGTATTTGAGTATAAATGAATGTAGCCACTGGGACTGCATGTATTTGCACAATTTACCAGTGTACTTGTATTGTTAAAAATCGTTAAATATTTTGATTCAATCAGCCTTGATTTGATGCGGGTTTTGATTCAATCACGATTCACGAATCAAAAGATCTGGTCGTGGATCAATAATTTTTGATGATTCAATGAATTTTGATTGAACGATTCCAATCGATTCAATCAGTGTCGAATCAATACACTGTCTGATATTGATATTGCAAGGCAACTTCATTAAAACAGGTCACACTTTTCACTTCATGCTACATTTTCATCAACAATTCGCCATTTGCAAACTGTTACCCCCCCCCCCCCCCCCCCAATTAATGTGCATTTCAATACCTTACACCAGTTCCCACCCACTTGTTTTCAGATGATGAAGAGCAGGATGAACTCCAAATTGAAATGGTACACACACAAATATGAATGGCGCAAGGCGCGCCCCAGCGCGAGTGCAAGATTCAGGAGGACTTATTCATGCGAGCTTATTACTGCCAAGATACCCAGTTAGTGAGTCTTTCCGTTCACTGATAATCCAGTGCACTGATCGTTGCTGTGCTGTGCCCTGTTTGTACGCTCAATAAACACTTTTCCCTAACATCAACGCATTTATTGTGTTAGCGAGCAAACTCCTGCCATCCGAGTCTTCAAAACGATAACACGATTTCACGCATTCATGCCGTAATGCAACGTTCGACGCTACTCAACGTCATCTACTCAGGTACGAACAATTAGCAAAACCAGTCCTAGCCATCAGCAGCAAGTCCCAGCTTCAGCACGTGACGAGCCTGCTCGCGGCAGTGGAGCCAGGCTGGCTGCACCGACGGCCGGTGGCGGCACCGCGGGCGCCGAGCGCTGTCGAACCAGCAGCTGACCTCAGCTCTGCCGCTGTACTCGACCGCGCGCCGCCGGCGGCGGCACAGTCATGCACAGTCACAACGGCGTAGCGCCCATCCCGATTTGAGAAGACCACGGACGGCAGCAGCTTCAGCGCCAGCTAGGCCACTCCGACTTTTGACATCACTCTGAAATGCCCAGCTCACCGCGACGGACCACGGGATCCTGCCAGGGTACTGCCCCCTCCGGTGACGATAACTAATCCGCGAATCGATCCCTCAGCGCCATAGCGTCCAGAGCAGTGTTGTTGGAGCCGAGCCGTCGGGGGGCACCCGAGCGCGCCAGCTGCCTCCGACTGCAACCGTCACGCGCCTCTTCGCAACTGGCCGTCGTGCTCGACATCCACGTCGTCCGGGCCGATGTAGGACAGCGAGTCGGTGGACATTGATGTGCCTGCCATCTATCGCACCTGAAACCAGATACAGCACAATGCTATTAGATATAGTATGAAATATGTTACTACACCTGCGCTATAAACATCAGACTGGTCACTGGTACCACTGGACTGGTACCATCAGACTGGATTGGTACTTGGAAAGTAAAAATTCCTGATTTGTAATATATAATTCCCACTAGGGCAATTGTTATTAGCATTCGAGCGCTCCGTTGGAGACAGAAGCGGCCGACCTGAGCCCCGCGGGGGAGGGGGGGGGGGGGGGGGGGGCGGAGGGAGGGACGAGTCACCCTCCAGCTGACTCTAGTTCCGAGCACCGCCGCTGGGCGTCGCGTCAATACCTTTCGTTCGGGGCATCCCCGCAGTTCGCACGCTGCGCAAGATTTTAGCCTCGTTACCGTGTATAGAACGTTGCAGTGACCAGCGCAAATTCGGTGGCTCACCGTAGGAGCGGTGACATGGCACCGACACGGAAGAAGGGTGCCGACGCAGCTACTACCGCCGCAGGTGTCTTCCTCGCCACACGCTGCGTATGGCCCCGGCGGCCATTGCGCACGCACGTCGCACATGACATGGTCCGGCCGACCAAATGCTGATCTCGTTCGCGCGTCTGCACGATTCTGCTGACCCATATGAAGGAAAATCGTTCGACATGTTGTCATGGGGTCACCGACTCGGATACGGCATATGCGGTTCTGTCGCGGGCTACTAGGTTGTCTCGAACGTATCTCACGGGGCCCCGTGTGATGCATTCTGGGTTTGCGGCCCGCGTGTTGCCTTCTGGGTTGTGACGTCACATGGCCTTGTTGGGCGGCATTTCCCTCTCGCATTTTCCTCTCTTCTGGTTATTCTTAGAACGTCTTTCTGCCTGACTACTGTATGGCCGTCCGCTGACGCCATTCCCGCCAAGTTTTGTATGCCGGCTGTCCGCTGACGCCATTCCCCACTGTCTGCTGCCCGCTGGCTGTCCGCTGACGCCATTCCCCACTGTCTGCTGCCCGTTGGCTGTCCGCTGACGTCAGTTCTTACTCGCCTCCGTATGGCCGTCCGCTGACGTCATTTCCGGCTGCATCCGTATCAGGCGCGGATCCAGGAGTTCGGTCAGGGGGGGAGGCGCCATGCAAAAAAGTTGCGCCCTACGGGCGCGTTTATATGGCGCAACACGGGCACGACCCGTGCTCAGGGGGCGGGGCGCCCCAGCCCTCCCCCCTCTGGACCCGCGCCTGCGTACGCTGACTGTACACTGCCACTCTTTCACACGGACCTGTCCGCTGACCGTCCGCTGATGTCAATTCTTACTCGCCCCCGGATGGCCGTCCGCTGGCGTCGCTTCCCACTACCCCCTCGGTATGCTGGCTGTCCGCTGACGCCCTTTCCCACTCACCTCCGAATGCTAGCTGTCCGCTGACGTCAATTCTCACTCGCCTCCCGATGGCTGTCCGCTGACGTCATTTCACACTGACCGCCGTCTGCCAGCTGTCTGCTGACGCTATTTCCAACCGCCTTCTGTACTCGGGCGGTCCGCTGACGCCATTTTCCACTGTCCTCCGTATGATGGCTGTCCGCTGACGTCTCTTCCCGCCGATTTCTGTACGGCCGTCCGCTGACGGCATTCCCACCACCCTCCGTACGCTGGCTGTCCGCTGACGTCAATCCCCACTGACCGCTGTGCGCCGGCCGCCTGCAAACACCATTCTGACCGGGCCGTCCGCGGACGCCAGTCGTCCACTCACACTACACAAACCGGCTGTTCGACAACACTATCCTGACTCGGCGCTCCACACGCAGCCTCTGTCGCCGTCTTCTGACACGCATCCTAACACTGCCGACAGGACCCGCGGTCACGGTCGCCCCACCGGCTCGCGTGCCCCGGGCTCGGGTACCGACAATACCGCCCGCTGCCAAGCGGCAGCAGTCGAGCTCCCAGCCCCGGCGCTCCGCCGCCGGCACGAGCTCCGCACACACCACGCCTTCTAATCGCGGCCGTGGACGGCCCATCAGCAAACGCCAGCGTCCAGTTACCGCGCCGCCCTCCTCGCCCGCTCCCAGCAGCCACAGCAGGTCCAGTACGAGCAGTACGAGCTCGGCGGAGGCGACCCCGAACAGTGACTCCGACTCCGACCTGCCGAGTCCGCTGCCAATCACATCAGCGGAGTCGCCAGCTGCCGATGACCCACGCCTGGACCCGATTATATCGCACCGACCGCCGCCGCCGCGGGACCTCAAGCTGCCAACCGTAGGCGGACGCCTCTTAGAAGAGCTCCGGCGGCGGGATCACGTTGTCGCGGTGGACGACATCCTCTACCCACAACTACATCTCCACCGCGCCAACCAGTCGGACCGCGTCAGGGCCCCGCCCACTTGCGCGGCAGCCTACCTGCGCGGCGTCACCGTCATCGGCGCCTACAGGGCTTACTTCTTCCCTGCCTCCGCCGTGCAATGGTTCACTATCTGCACTGGCTGCAGGATAGGGCCGACGGGTTGAGCACGACACAGCTCAAGGACATCGATATCCGCGGGCGCACGCACATGGCCCAGTACCCCCATGAGTACCACGATGCCTCCTCCTTCTCCGACGCCGTGGGTATATCCCATCCGCAGGCAGGTGCCCATCCCTTCGCCGGGCCGGGCTGGCTCAGTCCGCCCCAGCCGCCCCCTACTACTCTAGCGGCCCCCCGCCGGGGGCCGGACAGCGAGATTTGTATTCGCTTCAACCTGGGTCGGTGCAACAGACCGGAGTTGTGTCGGCGCGTGCACACGTGTTCCAGGTGTGGGGCTGGACACCCGGCGACTTTCCACGACAGGTCGCCGGGGTTTTTCCCGACCTTCGCCCCCCGGGGCGCCCGACCGTACCCAGGTCAGTGACGGCCGCATCCAGCACCAGCTGTGAAAACTCTCCCACTCGCGCGCCTACCCCGGCCGGGTTCCCCCCCGCTCAGCTAATCTCCACGTATCTACAGTCCCCCGTTGACCCCGACGCCCTGGCGGCCATTGCTGCCCCCGCCATGCCCGCTGCCCCCCTGGCGACCGTCTGCTCCCACCTCCGGGCTGGAGCCGACATCGGTTACACGGGCCCCCACGTCGGCTCCGAGCGACCCAATCACCGGTCGGCCCTTCGTGACCCCGCCGCCATGTCCCGTGCCTTAGCTGCCGAGGTCGCCCGTGGGCACACTGCAGGCCCCTTCCCCGCACCGCCGTTCTCCCCCTTCGCATCAATCCCCTCGGCTCCCGCCCCAAGCCCGATGGATCACTGCGGATTATTTTAGACTTATCTCAGCCGTCCGGTCACAGTGTGAAAGACCACATCAGCAGGGAGTCGTTCACGTTACATTACACGACTATGGACGGGGCTATCGCCGCCCTGTTCGAGGTCGGTCCCCGGGGCGCTCTCATGGCTAAGGTGGACCTGAAACACGCTTTCCGCATCATCCCCGTCCAGCCCTCTCAATGGTGGCTGCTGGGCTTCCGGTGGGAGGGGTCATATTTCTTCGACACCCGCCTACCTTTCGGCCTCCGCTCCGCGTGTTCTCTCTTCGATGACCTGGATAGATATCAAATCCTTGAGGAAAATGTAATTTTATTTTCGCTACAATGTTGGTTAGATCAGGTGAAAAGAGCAAATTCCAAGAACCAAAAATGAAGAGATTCATTATTTGTTTTACCCAAAAAATCCAGAAAATGGCCAAAATTCCAAGGTTGGCTCAGCATACAGCTCACTGTACAGCTCAGCGCACAGCTCAGCGCACAGCTCAGCGCAAAGCTCAGCATACTGTTCAGCGTACACGCTCAGCGCACTGCTCAGTGTACGCTCAGTGTACGCTAAATTCCAAGAACACAAAATGAAGAGATTCATGATTTGTTTTACCCCAAAAGTCCATAAAATGGCCAAAATTCCAAGGTTGGCTCAGCATACAGTTCACTGTACAGCTCAGCACACAGCTCAGCGTACGGCTCAGCGCAAAGCTCAGCATACTGTTCAGCGTACAGCTCAGCGTACTGCTCAGTGTACGCCGTACAGCTCACTGTACCGCTCAGCGTACTGCTCAGCCACCAGACAGGTACAGCTATCAATGTAAAATTACAACACCTATTCCAAGACTTTATAAACAGGGCGAAAATCAACCTTTGTTACAACATGGCACTGGGCAGGAAACATTTGTGTTTACATACCCAAGCAGAGTGGAAGTGCCACCTCTCCCCAAATTCTTTGGCAATGGCCAGCCAGCCTTCCTGCGTTGGCGGCTTCATCTCATTCGTTGCCAGCTCATCCCAACGCACAGACCTTGATGATATTGCTTGGTGTGGCTCGTCCAACCCGGAGGGACCTTGCTATATCCCGCTAGCTCTGGCCACTTGCCAGATACCTGCATAGAAAGAGAACCACAAATATCTGTCACACTTAATAGCAATCCACATCTAGTTATTTGTTTAAGTTGTATCTTATACCAGGATCACTGATTATAGCTTCAGACCACCCATGAATGGAAACAACGAACGGAGGACAAAATTGACAAAATGTGTTACATAGTTGATGGAGTCCCTTAACTTGTACATCAATTCATTAATGATAGGTTGGTTACTCACCTCACAGTCAATGCCAGCCTCTCTGCAGGTGTGATAGGCTGCCTGAATGTGGTGGTCTGCCGTTGCAGCCGATGCCCAACCAGCAACATGATCCATCTCGACCATCTTCATCGCCCTCACGAGTCACCACACTCCAAAAGCAAAAGGAGACCAAAGCTTTCTTTTTGTTCATTTCGGGCCACCAAAAGCTTCCTTTTTGCTTATTTTGGGCCACCAAAGATGACGAAAAAAGGAAATATGTCCCGATAGCCTATCCTTATCGATATACTCTTCCAGTTCCAACCGCGCCGCATTTGTCAAAAGAAGAGTTTTCGGACGATCCCCTGACGATATCGCCCCATGTTGCCAGATCGAAATTGGAATGTTGACGGTGTTGCCAAATCTAGCGATGTTCAATCCTTGCGCAAAAGTCACCAGACCGCCGCTTTCTCCCGTTTTCCAACGTTCCCATCTCTGTTGGTCCATATGGGCACCGCGCATAAGTGGCGGACGGACGTGACACACCCGGACCGGCTGACGGCGGCCTCCGACTGCCGCACACGCCGCAGACTGACGCCGGCCGGCGGCGATCTACTCTCTGATTGGCTGAAACATAAGCAGTTCCTAACGTCTGCCGCGAGGGCGGCCGCGGCGGCTGAGCCGGCGGGTCGGTGTCGAAACTGTGTATTTTAAATGGAGGAATCGGCCGTTTTTGCACGCGGCACCACGCACAAACGATGCAACCGACGGTGATGGGACGCAAAGTTTCAGATAGAGAGCCACCTCTCGCGTCAATTGTTTTTTTTGTCACGACGCTGCAAGTGCCTTAGTACCTGAGCTATTAAGATTATAAAAACAGACAACAGGTGAGGAAAGCGAGGCTTCACTTTGCTCCCATCGGCGTAGTGTTGAAGCACTCGGACAATTGGCTAAGCCTGAGCGCTCGGACAATAGGCTAGTGTTGAAGCACGAAGACACTCCTTTTATAATATAGGACTAGGGAGAAACCCCCTCCCCAGTCACGGCTCCTGCCCCCCAGTCTAGGCAAAACACGACCACTGGGGGGGGGGGGGGGCAAGTTTAAACAGGTTATAATTGTTGGCGAGATGCACATTGTAACAGTTCTGTCCAAGTTATAGGCCAGGGATGTATTATCCTATTCAGTTGAGGTGGCTTCAACCCCCCCCCCCCCAAACTTTAACGAGGAAGTGGGTTAATACGGGGGAAAAATAGGTATTTTTGTGGATTTCCATAGTACTTTAAGCGATTTTCCCAGCTCAGCCCCCCCACTTTTCTGGAGAAGCTCCACCCCTGTTATAGGCCATGCGATCAGCTGCACACACATATACATATATAGTTATTGTAACTGATTCATGATAGCTGGTGTATAATGACAATAATAACTCAAACGATTTTTAATATTATAGGACATAAGTCGCAAAGCTTTCTATAACAAGTATCACAATCATTGCGAGATGCTGAAAATGAAAGAAAACGCACAGTAGCGGAAATTGACGCAGGTCAAATACGCCTATTTTTCAATAAAAGTGTAAGGGGCCGTGCCGCCTCTTGTCAGCCGGCCGGGCTGCGCTGCCGGCCGGTTGCCGTCTCCTCCCCGCGTGGCCGTCCTTGGCCGGGCGGCGCTGATTGGTTGTGCTGTGTGTGTCCGGACGGTCACGTGATGACCTTTGATTTGACCTGGTGTGGGGCGAGTGTGGCGGCCGGCATTCTTGGAGCCGTGGAGCGGGGACGCGGGTGTACTGCCGGAGTTAATACAGATGTGTCTCCGAAGCTGGATTGTGACTGAGTGGTGACCGGACGGCACGTCTACAAAAGCATGCGCATTTTTATATGACATTATCACTGCTGGTTTTTCCGAATTTATTCCATCTTTGAAAGTCTCACAGAGGCTCTTAAAGGGAGATAATCACCTTTGTATTTTGTTAGCAACAATTTATTTGGCTACCGCTATGGTATTCAAATGATGTCATATAAATTTAAGAATTAAATACAATTATTCCCTAATTCAAAGTTGGAAGTTTGGGAAAATTAATGATCGGTATTTTCCATTCACTATTGGAAAGCGCAACATCGCTTTTGCATCAATATATTCAACGTTGTTGAATGGACACTTATAAACAAATCGCGCACGCTAAATAGGTTGAACTCGGGGGTCAACCTAAACTGCCAATTGCAATGCACTTTTTCAAATGATTGTTGATTGTTCATAGAAGTTTGGCACATATTCTCAAAAGATAGAGTCAAAAGAAAAAAAGAATTTACATCATATTTTGGCCTCGTCTATTGATTTCAGGTATCAACTCCATTTTTCATGATTTGTTTTTTCCATTTTTTCCATTTTTCCATTTCCTCCATTTTTTTGATTCATGATTTGTTTTGCCCCAAAAGTCCATAAAATGGCCTAAAATCCAAGGTTGGCTCAGCATACAGCTCACTGTACAGCTCAGCGCACAGCTCAGCGCAAAGCTCAGCATACTGTTCAGCGTACACGCTCAGCGTACGCTCAGTGTACGCTCAGTGTACGCTAAATTCCAAGAACACAAAATGAAGAGATTCATGATTTGTTTTACCCCAAAAGTCCATAAAATGGCCAAAATTCCAAGGTTGGCTCAGCATACAGTTCACTGTACAGCTCAGCACACAGCTCAGCGTACGGCTCAGCGCAAAGCTCAGCATACTGTTCAGCGTACAGCTCAGCGTACTGCTCAGTGTACGCCGTACAGCTCACTGTACCGCTCAGCGTACTGCTCAGCCACCAGACAGGTACAGCTATCAATGTAAAATTACAACACCTATTCCAAGACTTTATAAACAGGGCGAAAATCAACCTTTGTTACAACATGGCACTGGGCAGGAAACATTTGTGTTTACATACCCAAGCAGAGTGGAAGTGCCACCTCTCCCCAAATTCTTTGGCAATGGCCAGCCAGCCTTCTTGCGTTGGCGGCTTCATCTCATTCGTTGCCAGCTCATCCCAACGCACAGACCTTGATGATATTGCTTGGTGTGGCTCGTCCAACCCGGAGGGACCTTGCTATATCCCGCTGGCTCTGGCCACTTGCCAGGTACCTGCATAGAAAGAGAACCACAAATATCTGTCACACTTAATAGCAATCCACATCTAGTTATTTGTTTAAGTTGTATCTTATACCAGGATCACTGATTATAGCTTCAGACCACCCATGAATGGAAACAACGAACGGAGGACAAAATTGACAAAATGTGTTACATAGTTGATGGAGTCCCTTAACTTGTACATCAATTCATTAATGATAGGTTGGTTACTCACCTCACAGTCAATGCCAGCCTCTCTGCAGGTGTGATAGGCTGCCTGAATGTGGTGGTCTGCCGTTGCAGCCGATGCCCAACCAGCAACATGATCCATCTCGACCATCTTCATCGCCCTCACGAGTCACCACACTCCAAAAGCAAAAGGAGACCAAAGCTTTCTTTTTGTTCATTTCGGGCCACCAAAAGCTTCCTTTTTGCTTATTTTGGGCCACCAAAGATGACGAAAAAAGGAAATATGTCCCGATAGCCTATTCTTATCGATATACTCTTCCAGTTCCAACCGCGCCGCATTTGTCAAAAGAAGAGTTTTCGGACGATCCCCTGACGATATCGCCCCATGTTGCCAGATCGAAATTGGAATGTTGACGGTGTTGCCAAATCTAGCGATGTTCAATCCTTGCGCAAAAGTCACCAGACCGCCGCTTTCTCCCGTTTTCCAACGTTCCCATCTCTGTTGGTCCATATGGGCACCGCGCATAAGTGGCGGACGGACGTGACACACCCGGACCGGCTGACGGCGGCCGCCGACTGCCGCACACGCCGCAGACTGACGCCGGCCGGCGGCGATCTACTCTCTGATTGGCTGAAACATAAGCAGTTCCTAACGTCTGCCGCCAGGGCGGCCGCGGCGGCTGAGCCGGCGGGTCGGTGTCGAAACTGTGTATTTTAAATGGAGGAATCGGCCGTTTTTGCACGCGGCACCACGCACAAACGATGCAACCGACGGTGATGGGACGCAAAGTTTCAGATAGAGAGCCACCTCTCGCGTCAATTGTTTTTTTTTGTCACGACGCTGCAAGTGCCTTAGTACCTGAGCTATTAAGATTATAAAAACAGACAACAGGTGAGGAAAGCGAGGCTTCACTTTGCTCCCATCGGCGTAGTGTTGAAGCACTCGGACAATTGGCTAAGCCTGAGCGCTCGGACAATAGGCTAGTGTTGAAGCACGAAGACACTCCTTTTATAATATAGGACTAGGGAGAAACCCCCTCCCCAGTCACGGCTCCTGCCCCCCAGTCTAGGCAAAACACGACCACTGGGGGGGGGGGGGGCAAGTTTAAACAGGTTATAATTGTTGGCGAGATGCACATTGTAACAGTTCTGTCCAAGTTATAGGCCAGGGATGTATTATCCTATTCAGTTGAGGTGGCTTCAACCCCCCCCCAAACTTTAACGAGGAAGTGGGTTAATACGGGGGAAAAATAGGTATTTTTGTGGATTTCCATAGTACTTTAAGCGATTTTCCCAGCTCAGCCCCCCCACTTTTCTGGAGAAGCTCCACCCCTGTTATAGGCCATGCGATCAGCTGCACACACATATACATATATAGTTATTGTAACTGATTCATGATAGCTGGTGTATAATGACAATAATAACTCAAACGATTTTTAATATTATAGGACATAAGTCGCAAAGCTTTCTATAACAAGTATCACAATCATTGCGAGATGCTGAAAATGAAAGAAAACGCACAGTAGCGGAAATTGACGCAGGTCAAATACGCCTATTTTTCAATAAAAGTGTAAGGGGCCGTGCCGCCTCTTGTCAGCCGGCCGGGCTGCGCTGCCGGCCGGTTGCCGTCTCCTCCCCGCGTGGCCGTCCTTGGCCGGGCGGCGCTGATTGGTTGTGCTGTGTGTGTCCGGACGGTCACGTGATGACCTTTGATTTGACCTGGTGTGGGGCGAGTGTGGCGGCCGGCATTCTTGGAGCCGTGGAGCGGGGACGCGGGTGTACTGCCGGAGTTAATACAGATGTGTCTCCGAAGCTGGATTGTGACTGAGTGGTGACCGGACGGCACGTCTACAAAAGCATGCGCATTTTTATATGACATTATCACTGCTGGTTTTTCCGAATTTATTCCATCTTTGAAAGTCTCACAGAGGCTCTTAAAGGGAGATAATCACCTTTGTATTTTGTTAGCAACAATTTATTTGGCTACCGCTATGGTATTCAAATGATGTCATATAAATTTAAGAATTAAATACAATTATTCCCTAATTCAAAGTTGGAAGTTTGGGAAAATTAATGATCGGTATTTTCCATTCACTATTGGAAAGCGCAACATCGCTTTTGCATCAATATATTCAACGTTGTTGAATGGACACTTATAAACAAATCGCGCACGCTAAATAGGTTGAACTCGGGGGTCAACCTAAACTGCCAATTGCAATGCACTTTTTCAAATGATTGTTGATTGTTCATAGAAGTTTGGCACATATTCTCAAAAGATAGAGTCAAAAGAAAAAAAGAATTTACATCATATTTTGGCCTCGTCTATTGATTTCAGGTATCAACTCCATTTTTGTGGAAAAAAGGTGATTATCTCCCTTTAAGGATGATCACTGTCCCAGTTTTCAGCATATATTTTGGAGCTTAGATGAACTGGTCAAAAGGATGGATTAGTGTTGGACATTACTCAAAAACCTTAAACCAGGTAACATGACTAATGCATGAATGTCTGTCATATTAATTTGAACCTTCCTGCAAGTAACACCAATAACGTGAAGAAAAAAAATGTAGGCATTTTAAAACTATTATGTATATTTCATGTAGGTACAGTGGCGTACACAGGATTCACTCCAGGAGGGCGCAATTTTGTATCAGGGGGGCATAAGCCATAAGGTATCCGCACCAAAAAACTCACCGGATTTGGCCCACTATATTTATAGAGGGTCATATTTTCAACATTTTTTTCATAAAAATGAAAAAGTATTCATTTTTTTCGAAATAAAAATGGAAGAAAAGCCCCTTCGGACCCTATTTACTAAGGGGCACATACGGCAAAGGGGGCTCATACGGACCTTCAGGGGGGGGGGGGTAATTGCCCCGTTTTCTTCCCCCCCCCCTTGGGTACGCCTATGTGTAGGTAAATATGTCATTTTCATGCCAAATTTGGCAATTTAGCCACACGTCCATTCTGGCTGTCATCTGTCACTAAAATTAACCCGCCCTTGACTAGAGGTCTCAGCCGAACGCCATTGACTGGGGGGGGGGGGGGGGATCTTCCGAAGTAATGATCGCAGCGAGACGCGCAAGGCGGCATTCGAAAGCTCTCAATGAAGCACATCAAAAGCCTTCTCGAAAGATTCACATTGAGGTCACATGTCAGGTCACGGTCAGGTCAAAGGTCAAAATCGATATATTTGAGTGTATGGGACAATGGGACATACATAGGTACTATCCATTCAAACCCTTCGATTGCGACCATATCATACAAAGTGCTCTCAAAGGTATAATACACATCTCGCATGAGCTAAAGTAAGATTGTTGGCAAAAGGTCAAGGTCAATGTCAATGTCACAGAAGGTCACCATGTGCAAAATATATACGAAAGTCATGCGACATGCGTTTTATGGGTTATGCTACACGTATAATTCGATAGTGATAGTCATTTTACCGCCTGACTTCATTTAAGTGAAGTTAGTGTCAAACTCAGGTCAAGGTCAGGTCACATAAGGTCAAAATTTGAAATTGATTAATATAAATACAAACGCATTTTTCTGGGCCAGTTTTACCTTAGAAATGCAGCGGTGACGTTCATTTCTTCGCAGCTGATTATAGATAACCCCAAAACAATAATACAAAAAATACGTCATGAGTTACCCATACTTCAGAAGCGATAAGTCGGTCAAAATGCTTTTTTTAGGAATTACCCGTATGTGGTTCTCTAATATTTAACACGGTTTTTAATATGTTGGACAAATGTGAATTTGTGGGCAAATAATGTTTGTTTTTTAATATTAATAATACAAATAATGTTTTGATTTTTTTGGGGGTCAAAACCAAAATTTTGCAAAACTCCGAGATATTCATTTTGTAGTCCTTGCCATTTTGTATCTTTTGAGGCTTTTGATTGCATTTTTTTCTTCAAAATATGGCCTTTGTACGGTCTGTTAGATTTTAGCTGATTTTTTCTTCCAACTCGTGCGTAGTGACATCACTAAATCCGTTATATCACAACTATTTTTTTTTCTCGACGAAATTCCTTCATTGTTGCACAGGAAGACGTAAAATTGATGTGAGAAAGGTACTTAAAGTTTCACTTTGATAGCGCTATTGGTTTTGAGCAAATGCGAAAGTTCGTGAGAGGGGAGAAACGCTCCCCCAGTCAATTGCGGTTAATAACAATATATAATTTGTCTGTTTATCAATCATCTCATCACAATTGTTTGAATGCACAACTATTAATTTTATGAATATTACTGCTCGTTGGAACGATATCAATGGACTATGGAAATACAAGAGTAAGTGTGATTTTTCGTGGACAGGTGAAATTAAAATAAGTCATCTCAAGCCTGCCCCCCAGTCAAATTTCCTTAGACGAGTCCCTGGCCTGAGGGGCCCACAGTCTGCCTGAGGGGGCTCTCGGTCGGCCTGAGGGGACACTCACTCGGCTTGTGTGGGCCCTCAGTCAGCCTTAGGGGGCCCTCAGTCGGATTGAATGGGCCTTCAGTCGGATTCAGACGACCCTCAGCCAGCCCGGGGCCCTAAGTCTGCCGGAGGAGCCCTCGGTCGGCCGGAGGTCAATTAGTCAGCCTGAGGTGGCCCTCAGTCGGTCTGAGGGGCCTTGGTTGTCCTAGGATAGCCCTCGGATGGCCTGAGGGGCCTTCAGTCAGCTTGAGGGGCCCTTGTTCGTCCTAGGATAGCCCTTGGATGGCCTGAGGGCCTTCAGTCAGCCTGAGGGGCGTTCGGTCTGAGGAGCCCTTAGCAGACTTGTACCGACTCATTTGTTCGTAGTCGAGTCAAGTCTGACTAACAAAAATGATGACCCTCAGCTGATGATGACCCTAAAAAAATAATACTCTCCCCCCCTCCCGGTTGCCGACTCAATTACAACTCCAACGAAAAAAAAGTTCCGCCACTGGTGCCTACTGCCCAGGGCTGCGGAGTCTGAGTCGGAGTCGGAATCGGAGTCGGAGTCGGAGTCGGAGTCGGAGTCGGAGTCGGAGTCGGAGTCGGAGTCGGAGTCGGAGTCGGAGTCGGAGTCGGAGTCGGAGTCGTCTTTATTACGTAAAATGATTATATCACTGAGCGTGTACTGTTTAGAAGGCGTGTACATTAGTACAAGATAGGGACACATCTGTACAGACTTACCTGGCTAACCTCAGATAAATAAGTCAAGGGAGTGGGTTCAGACCACTTGAAGATGAAATGATAATGGACCAGTTCCTTGTGGGGTGTCCATCCAGCCGTTTAAGGAAGCGCTTGTGTTCTGAGCAGAACCTGACCTTGACTCGTCTCGAGGAGATCGCCACTGCAGCTGGCCTCACTACAGAGAGACATCTCAGTTCTCACTGTCGGTTTCTGGATCAGTGTTGTCTCGCAAATGCATTGGTAATGCAGATTTGGTCGTGAATACCTGTGAGAAGTCATAACTCGATCTAAAGTTAAGATATCAACCTGAACTTGGTTTGTAGACACATCAGAAGTGGTAATTTAACACGCATTCGAGTGTGTGGGAATTTGGATAAATGTGAATTTCTATATAAAAAAAATCAGTTTGTTTCATCATAAATGTTTGAGAAACCGAGACGACAGTTTTGAATAACATTTAAATCCCTGTCGTTTGGTACCTTTTGTTTGCAATTTCGCTCAAGCTTTTACATTTTTAAAGCATGGTCGATTTTAGGACAAAGGACAGCTCACGCAGCTTCGCAAGCAACTTTATTCATTTAAGGAACGCCAGTGTACCCATCCGCAACTATACGCCCGTGCCTGACAAGTTCGCTCTCCGGCGGACGCAAACAGCTGACCCGCGCGGCTCCCGCACCCGCGCGGGACGAAGGGGGAGGGAATGAAAATGGAATGGACCCGCCCGACTTTTGCGGCGTCCGTCCGGGCGCGTGCGCCGCGCGGCCGTCTGAGTGGGTTGGGTGCGATCAGGAATTGGACACCAAATTGGACACGAATTGCCCCGTACCAATTTGCAGATGTCATGCTCCTAACCTATGGGACTGATTTGGGCGGGGTCTTCACCATTCGATCCGGCATGGTCCAAAACGGTGCTGTTTTGAGTTTTATATACCTTGGTCCAATATAAGTGGACCAAATTGGACCAAAACAGACCAAAATCGTTGCCGACGGCGTCATGCTCCAAATCTATGGGACCGATTTGGGCGGGGTCTTCACCATTCGGTCTGGCGTGGTCCAAAACGGTGCCGTTTTGAGTTTATCCACTTTGGTCCAATCTAAGTGGACCAAATTGGACCAAAACCACCAAAAGTCGTTACCGACGAAGATATGCTCCGAACCTATGGGACCGATCTGGGCGGGGTCTTCACTATTCGATCCGGCGTGGTCCAAAATGGTGTCGGTTTGAGGTTTATTCACTTTGGTCTAATCTAAGTGGACCAAAGTGGACTAAAACCGACAAAAATCGTTGCAGACGGCGTCATGCTGCGAACCTGCGATTTGTGTGGTTTTGGTCCACTTAGATTGACCAAAGTGGATAAAACTCATAACGGCACCGTTTTGGACCAAGCCGGATCGAATGGTGAAGATCCTGCCTAAATGGGTCCCATAGATTCGGAGCATGACGTCGTCTGCAACGATTTTGTCTGCAGTTTTGGTCCAATTTGGTCCACTTAGATTGGACCAAAGTGGATAAACTCATAATGGCACCGTTTTGGACCACGCCGGATCGAACGGTGAAGACCCCGCTCAAATCGGTCCCATAGGTTCGGAGCATGTCGTCGTCGGCAACGACTTTTGGAGGTTTTGATCCAATTTGGTCCACTTAGATTGGACCAAAGTGGATACAACTAAAAACGGGTCCGTCTTGGACCACGCCGGATGGAATGGTGAAAAATCGGTCACAAATCGTTCCCATAGGTTAGGAGCAGAACGTCGTCTGCAAATTGGTAAGGGGGCAATTTGGGTCCAATTTGGTTCGCTTAGACTGGACCAAAGTGTATAAAACTCAAAACTGCAGCCATTCCGACCAGTCGGAATCGATTGGTGAATAAATCAAGTAGATCGGTCCTATGTTGCGAAGCATGACATCGTCGGCTAATCTGGTCGGTGTTTAGACCCTCCAGTTTGAGAGGGTGCAGAAACAGAGGGCTTCATGAGCACTGTGCATTATTTAACATGTGCTTCCGCCAACCGGCATCATCATTATCATGTTACATATGCTATATATAAACAAAACTGGTAAGGCATGTATGGCATGCAGCAGACGGAGCGAGTTATTGTATTTGTATCCGGCAACTGATGCGCATTGTTGTTTTCTGCAATAGTAAAGGATTATACTTACCTGCACCTTTCTGTGGCTCTCAGTGAACAACACAGTTACGGCCATTGACATAGGTAAATTTTGTATGATTCTCGCAAGATCGTTGCGGAGATGAATTCGAAGTCAACGCACTTGCTTATCCCAGCCGGCATATATTTGTGTTTCTAATTCTCACAAGACCGTTGCGGATATGAATTGGAAGTCAACGCACGTGCTTATCCCAGCCGGCATTTATTTTTGTGTATTATAGATGGTCATAGTTTCTTCATTTGTGTCAAATATTCTCATTTAGCCTACACCAAGTGTTAATTTACGACAAAATGATCAGTGTACACTGGCGGATCCAGGGGAAGGGGGGGGGGGAGAGGTGTGTGTGTGGGGGGGGGGGGGGAGGAGGGGTGACAGGGGCCAAAGCCCACCCCCCATTCTAAGCTCGAAAGGGGTGGTAATAGAAATTAGTCCCCAAAAAAAATCCGCCGCTGTAACTGGCGATGACAAATGGATACTGCCTGCGAAAAAATAACTTCTTGCTAAATAAATCAATCTTGTTTGCCTCGTTCGTGTTTCCTCCATTTGGTAGCATTTGGTAGCAGTAGGGATAGGGAAAGTGGCGCGTCTGACGCTATTTTGGATGGATTCACAACCAACGTAAGTTATAATTTTACACGCAGCGTCGCAGCCTTTGGTCTCCTGCTGCCTGCTGGATGGCAGAGGAGCGCGTGAGTGAATTTCCTTGTATCGGTACCTATGTTGTGTGGAATACGTCTACTAGTATTAAGTAGGGTAATTATATTCAGTTTGTAAAATAAATCCAATGTTCTTCTTTTTGTAGCTGGGCATTCCACGACAAATCGACAACAAAAGTGTAAAATTACACCGTCATGTCACCGATTTTTACCAAAATTGGTATATGAGGTAACCTGGGGCGCTAAAGCGAGAGCTGTGAAAGTTGTATTGCAATACAAGCAGTGGTTCCGGAGATATTGCCTCGGGCATTTCTATAAGGTCACGGTGCAGGTCAATCTTTGTCAGCCCATATGACGGCGAATTTATGAAGCAGCATAGGTTTATTATATGGCATTGGAATGTCAATGAGCTGTTTTTATAACATGGTGATGTTGGCCTTTCATATGCAAAAATTGCAAAATTTAGTAGGTTTGTGAAATTTTACAACTTTTTTGGATACCTATTCTCCGATGTGTACGGTAATGTGTACGGTACGGTAAACGTCATTTTGCTGTTCTCATCAAGACGAGTTGAATGCTCTGCAGCATGACCTCTTCATGACATTTTGTGACCTTGACTTTAAATTTCGAAGTTAGTACTTTTTGTTGAAATTTAGATTTTGTATACCAAACCAAATGTATTTCCTATTTTTAACTGTATTATTGTTAAGTGTAAAGAAAGTGTCGTTCAAAGAGACAAATAAATTGTCGGTTATGCGTCCTCAAATATGCTACATTTTGTCATTGTATTTATGTTCTTTTTGTGAAAGATGTTATTCCCCAATAACTTTTGACTGACTACAGATAAATAGGTAAAATGGACACCATTTTGCTATTTTTGTCAAGATACGTTAAACGATATGAAGTATGGTCTCTTTCTAACATTTAGTGACCTTCACCTAAGGTCATTGTCAAGGTTCAAGGATAGGTTTACAATTGTGGCCTATGTGGCGATGTTATCTCTCTATATTATAAATCCTAAAAGATGACCCGCCGCCGCCGCCGCCGGGGTGACGCCCTAAATCGGTTCCTGTGCAGCCGTCTGATGAGTTATGAGGGTGATTTTTCAGCACTTTTGGGTCCCGTGATTCAACAGGTCGTATTAAATTTTCAGCTTAAAAAAAACAAAGGTGCGGCGTCGGCACGTGCGCGCGTGCGCCCATTCGTTTAACATGGAAACGAGTCATTCGAAAATCGCGAAAAACGGGCAAGTTTCGCCCAGTTCTCCGGCCGGTTGCCCGGCAACCGAGAGTCGCAGCGGTATGCGAGCAACACTATGTGATAGATATCGATTGGCCTTGCGTATAGGGTGTCGTCCAGAGCGATGCGCGTGCCACGTTCAAAATTGTGACCACTTTAATGATAAAATTGGCCTATTCAGGATTTCAATTGGTGCTCGGAAGCTGTTTGACGTAGAACGCTGATCCGGGCACCATTTTACAGGCGCAGTGACCGTCTTCAAATTATATTTGTTACTCAAAGCTGTGAGACTAATATTTTGACGTTGAAGTTGAAATGCAATATTTTTGGACATTTAATGCTTCACACCGCCGTAACACCTAAAATGAGGACAAACTTGACCGGAAAATTTACACAGACGGATAGCGCCGTTCTTGCTGACCTATATCCATCCAAAATATTTTGCTAATCGCTCATAGGTAACTTATGCTGAAGTCAAACGTAAACGATTACCGACGCGCCGGCGATAGCTCCCTCACGCAATAACGTAGCGTCCGGCTCGTTGGCTTGCGTAGTCTGTCCCCGGCGATAGCTGCGCCCGCAATAACGTAACGTCCGGCTCGCTCGTGGTAGGTACAGATATTATCGTGAGTCATTTATAATGCGTGTATATTATGTAATCCTACCACACACTACGATCGTTAATTTTGCCCAAGACTGACACTGCTTCAGTCAAATTCATCCATGAGCGCATGACTAGCTGACGTCGCACCTCCTTCGCGAAGATATTTTGTTGAAGCCGGTTGACAGATTTCAGGCATTTAAACCTCTAGAATGTTTTGGCAGAGACTGCAATACGGCAACGAGATACGGTAAGAAGATATGGGAACGAAATACGGCAACAAGATACGGAAACTGGGTACGAGAAAGGGATACGGGAACAGGATACGGGAATGAGATAAGGGAACTAGATATGGTAAGAAGATATCGGAACGGTGTACGATATACGGGAATGAGATACGGGAGCGGGATACGGGAACTGGATACGGGAGCTGATTAAGGTATACGGGATACGGGAACGGGATACGGATACGGAAACGAGATACGGGATACGGGAACGGGATACAAGATACAAGAATGGGATACGGGAACGGGATAAGGGGATACGGGAACGGGAACGGGATACGGGAACGGGATACGGGAACGGGATACGAGAACGTGATACAGGAACGGGATACGAGAACGGGATACGAGAACGGGATACGGGAACGGGTACGGAAAAGGGATACGGAAACGGATACGGAAACGAGATACGGAAACGGGATACGGGATGCGGAAAAGAAATACGGGAACGGGATACGGAAACGGGATACGGAAACGGATACGGAAACGGGATACGGAAACGGGATACGGAAACGGGATACGGAAACGGGATACGGAAACGGGATACGGAAACGGGATACGGAAACGGGATACGGAAACGGGATACGGAAACGGGATACGGAAACGGGATACGGAAACGGGATACGGAAACGGGATACGGAAACGGGATACGGAAACGGGATACGAAACGGGATACGGGAACGGGATACGGGATACGGGAACGGATACGGGAACGGATACGGGAACGGATACGGGAACGGATACGGGAACGGATACGGGAACGGATACGGGAACGGATACGGGAACGGATACGGGAACGGATACGGGAACGGATACGGGAACGCATACGGGAACGGATACGGGAACGGATACGGGAACGGATACGGGAACGGATACGGGAACGGATACGGGAACGGATGCGGGAACGGAATACGGAATAAAGAATACGGAATCATGGATACGGAATAGGGGATACCGGAAACGGCTGGCATATATATATATATATATATATATATATATATATATATATATATATAATATATATATATATATATATATATATATATATATATATATATATAATATATATATATATATAATATATATATATATATATATATATATATATATATAATATATATATATATATATATATATATATATATATATATATATATTATATATATATATATATATATATATATATATATATATATATATATATATATATATATATATATATATATATATATATATATATATATATATATATATATATATATATATATATATATATATATAATATATATATATATATATATATATATATATATATATATATATATATATATATATATATATATATATTTATATATATATATATATATTATATATATATATATATATATATATATATATATATATATATATATATATATATATATATATATATATATATATATATTATATATATATATATATATATATATATATATATATATATATATATATATATAATATATATATATATATATATATATATATATATATATATATATATATATATATATTATATATATATATATATATATATATATATATATATATATATATATATAATATATATATATATATATATATATATATATAATATATATATATATATATATATATATATATATATATATATATATATATATATATATATATATATATATATATATATATATATATATATATATATATATATATATATATATATATATATATATATATATATATATATATATATATATATATATATATATATATATATATATATATATATATATATATATATATATATATATATATATATATATATATATATATATATATATATATATATATATATATATATATATATATATATATATATATATATATATATATATATATATATATATATATATATATATATATATATATATATATATATATTTATTTATTTATTTATTGAGTCAACAACCATAGGCACAGGGCCCACTTACGGTTGCAGTCATGCTGCCTCATGCAACAGGAAATTAAAACATTCACAAACTACATGAGTGCACATGGTACATACAATAAGAGAACACAACTATACTGCATAGTAAACACAGCAGCATAAAATAAATACATAAAAGGCGATTAAATCGCCAGTGAAAGTAGGAACAAACGTGTAAATAAAGCGCTGATACAGGCAAAAACCTAAAAATAGACAAATACATAAAAGCGCCGGTAAAAGTAAATATAAACGTGTAG
>JAXIVJ010008730.1:47500-50000 GCA_036785665.1 Chirona hameri | reverse complement strand
GCGTTTAATTCAATAAATACAGATGTAATCTATGGAAATAGAAGTTATTGATAGCAAACAATACCTTTAATTTATAATAGACAAAACGATTACGATAAAAATTATATCTCGTCTAATTCATTTGGGCGTTACATTCCTTACTGTTATACCCGTTGTTCTATTACCTTGGCGGTAAGTGCCGAAATAGCTCTGTTGGGAGCAGACTTGTGCTTGATTCCAGTGGAATCTAATCCGATTCCGGAATCCAGTGGAATCGAAAGCACCTTTTGCGTGCACGGACTAGGTTTCGGCAGTTTTGTTTCCCGTGCACGGACTGTAGGCTGGTCACTGGTGCGTTAGTGCCGAAATAGCTCAGTTGGGAGCAGACTTGTGTTTGATTCCAGTGGAATCTAATCCGATTCCGGAATCCAGTGGAATCGAATCCGATTCCGGAATCGATTCCGTTTGGACTGGAATCGGATTCGATTCCGTTCGCATCTGGGTGGAATCAGAATCAGATGGAATCAATCATTTTTAGACAATTGTGGCAGCGGAATCAATGGGTGCGATCGGCAACACGACGAATTCGCCGTAATCACGACGAATTCGTCGGTGATTCGTCGGACGCCGAATATTCGCTCAATTTGTGTTCGGCAACACGACGAATCTGCAAAAGAGTGAATTCGCCCGACGAATTCGCTCTGTCAGAGCGCGAATTTCCAAACCAGTCGTCGGTCGGTCGTCGGTAGGGCTAGTTTCTTTTGCAGTGTGCCATAACGTCATCTGCAGTATTGCTGTATTGACTGCAGTGTTGCTGAGTACTGACAAAGTTGAAAGTACTTTTTTTCCTTCTGAAAACAAGAAAACAAGATTTCTGAAAACAAGTAAAATAACCACACAAACCAAGGCCCTTTAACTACACAAACCATGACACGGCGCAGCAGTGACAAAACCGGCGGATAATTTTGTTGTTACAGAACGCACGAGACAGCGAATTCGTCAGAGAGCGAATTCGTTGGATTCGTCGGAGAGCGAATTCGTCGTGTTGCCGATCGCACCCAATGTCTATTTCAAACGATTCCGTTTTACTTTCGCTAAAATCGCTTTCGCCATGAATTAAGGTTTTCCTTAGGTAAATTCCCCAAAAATGACTTTGAGGTCACCCATTCCACCACCATCGTCTTCCCTTTAACTCACCGAAGGTGCACAATGCAATAATTGATCCTTCCAGGTCACCGTTTGACCTCAGGTCACCTGGAAAGACACTAATATCCATTTAACGACCCGTCCAAATAAGTATTCGTTGTTTACTGTCCGATTTTGTTAAAGCTTATACGAAATGTTGATGTCTATGAGTGTATTCAAACCCTGAAATCATTTATCGCTGAGGTGAATCGTTTGACCTCGGGAGGTCAAAGAGTGCCCGCGAGGTCAAATCTTGGGTACCGCATAACTTTTTCCCTAAAGTACTTATCGAAATCGTTTCAACGGCTAAATATTTACACTAGCTTATAGACGGTTCACAACGAGTGATCTGACCGCCCCTGGTCACCGGTTGACCTCGGGTCACAACATAAGTTACCATTATGGCCTATGGGAGAATGACGGTGTACCGCATGTTTTTACAAAAATCACTTCGATAAACCATTCTACCACCATCACCTTCCCTTTAACCCACCGAAGGTAAGGTTGAACACAATTGGTCGGTAAACAACGAATACGTAGTTGGACAGCTTGTTAAATCGATATTAGCGCCTTTCCAGGTGACCTGAGGTCAACCGGTGAACTGGAGGGGTCAAGTCTTGCGTTGTGCACCGTCTATAGGCTGGTGGTAATATTTAGCCGTTGAAATGACATCCGTAAGTACTTTAAGGAAAAAGTTATGCTGTACCCAATATTTGACATCGCAGGCACTCTTTGACCCTCCTGAGGTCAAACGACTGACTTCAGCGATTAATGCTTTCAGGGTCAAACGGTGACCTGGATAGGTCAAGTCTTGCGTTTTGCACCTTCGGTGGGATAAAGGAAAGGCGATGGTAGAAGAATGGGTTTTCTAAGTGATTTTGGGGAAAAAATGTGCGGTACCCGTCATTCTCCCATAGGCCATAATGGTAACTTATGTTGTGACCTGATGTCAACCGGCGACCAGGGGCGGTCAGATCACTCGTGCACCGTCTATAGGCTGGTGGGAATATTTAGCCGTTGAAACGACTTCGATAAGTACTTTGGGAGAAAAAAAAAGTTATGCGGTACCCGATATTTGACCTCACGGTCACTCTTTGACCTCCCGAGGTCAAACGATTGACCTCCGCGAGACATGCTTTCGGGTTTCGAATACACTCATAGACACCAACATTTCGTTTAAGTTTGAACACATCTGTACCACTCTAGCCCCTTCAAAACTCCGCCGTAAACGATGCGCCCTACACTCTGGACGCACAGCCGCCGGTCGGTTTGGTAGCAGTTGATCATCAGCGCCATCTACAATAGCTTCAATTGTGGTGCCCCATTGGGGGGGGGG
>JAXIVJ010008730.1:35000-42500 GCA_036785665.1 Chirona hameri | reverse complement strand
AGGAGAGCTTTGACGTTGACCACCTTTTCTTACTCTATCCGGGAGCAGGGTAGAAGGGCAAACGCCACCATAGCGATATCTGTGTCCCCACATAAAACAAAAAACTCTTCTAAGGGTGTGATCACCTGCTATGATTTGAAAGACACCACCGAGACTGAAATCGTCGAGGGCCTGTCGTCCTCCGGTGTGGTGGGGGCATTCAAGATCAAGGCAAGGCGAGGGAAGGAAATCACAGCAACGAACACTGTTATCCTCACTTTCAACAGTACTGACCTCCCAAGTGAAGTGACGGTGGGCTATGTACGGGTCAAGGTTCGACCCTACACCCCAAATCCCATGAGATGCTTTCGGTGCCAGCGTTTTGGGCATACAAGAACCTACTGCCATAACCGCCCAACTTGCGCGAAGTGTGCCTCCACAGAACACACCGATGATGACTGTGGTGCGACCACATATCGGTGCGTAAACTGCAAAGAGGGACAGAACACGCACACGTCCTTCGATAGGTCATGCCCGGCACTTGCAAGAGAGAAAGAGATCAACTCGATTAAAGCGACGAGAAATGTCTCTCAGAGAGGCTCGGGAAATATACAACGCGTCACACCCAAGCATATCCTACGCCCAGAAGGCGAAGGCTGCAGTAGCTCCCAGGACTTCGTTTGAGGAGATGAGCGCAGCTCAGTTTATCACGCTCCTGAAGTCTTTCGGCCTCTCAGTGGTTTCGGCTACTACCACACCGGGGCCGGCAGCGGTCTCTGTACCGCCGGCCGTCACGGTGTCGGATGCGTCCCCGTCCCCCACACTTCAAATCATGGAGAAGCAGGGATACAAGCTGTCCCAGCTGCGGCGTCCACCGGCACTGCCGGGGCCGCCACCATGCAGCAGAGGACGATGGCTGGACGAAAGTTCAGCACCGTCGTACGGATAGGCGGCGCTCTTCCCCGCCAACTCGCGCGGCGACTGGCCCGGCGCGCTCTCCCCCACGCACTGCGGTGATGGAGGCACTGCGCAGGGGAGAGGAGGAGAGGAAGGCGCGCGAGGCAAAGCGTGCGCGCCTGGTCGAGAAGGCTAGAGAGGCTAAGCGACCACCAGGTGCCGACTCGATCCCATCCCATTCGAATGGGAAAGCTACGGCTAACCCAGAGACCTTCCAGGTGGGGAGCCCATCCCCTATGGGTCCCCCTCCACCCCCCGCCGCCGCAACCGCGGCGGTTACCGCCGCCGCCGCTCGCAACACCGGAGAATCGGCCGCCGCCAGCTACTCCCCCGGCGGCGCCAAGTCGCCCTAAGCCTCCCTCCGCTCCTGGCCGGCCAACCAAGCGTGGGCTTCCGTGGACGGGCTCGCCCACGGAGGGAGGAAGCCCTCGTACGAAACAGAAATCTGACGCGAGCTCGGTCCCCGTTAGATCGAGCTCCGCCGACGGCAGACTGCACCAAGGTGGTAGCGTGCGTGCCCAGATCCACTTCGGGGACACAGCACGTGGTGCAGCTGATTACTTCTGAGTAATTCTAGTCAGTTTGTCGTTTTACACTCTTTAGCATCTCAGTGCTTTTGCGCGGTTTTACTAGGTGCCCATGCTGTGACGCCTTCTACGAATTTATAACTGATTCAGCGCCGAGGGATCCATTCTCTTTGTGTGCCCCTGCCTCCTTTTTAAACGCGCTTTAGCGAGATTTTAATCCATTCCCATGCATTTCATCCTGCAGTGGAACTGTAGAGGACTCAAGTCCAACTACCAGGACCTGCAGTCGGTTATACGCTGGCGCAATCAGTCTTATTTGTCTCCAGGAGACTAAGTTGGCGCCAGTCGCCACGTGCTCGATTAAGGGCTATGCCGTTCATCGCAAAGACGTGCATTCTGATACAATAGCCCACGGCGGCGTCTTACTAGCGGTGCACCACAGCCTACCCGCTCGACACCTCGCGGTGCGGTCGGGCTTGCAGGCGGTGGCGGTACGAGTGCGCCTGAACCAAGAACTGACAATCTGCTCCCTCTACCTGCCACCCGGCACAGCTCTGCCGGTGGCAGAATTGCGCCAGCTGCTGCAGGAGCTCCCGCCACCAGTCCTGGTAGTGGGTGATTTTAATGCTCACAGTACTGCATGGGGATGCGACTATACTGGCACACGGGGCCGTCTTTTAGAACATTTTATCAACGACGAGTCACTCTGTATTTTAAACACAGGCGAGCGGACTCATTTTACGGTACCTCCGTCAACCTCGCACTAGAGCTGGGCCCTGACATCTTTTTACCTGGTCTGTTCACGATGACCCACTGGGGAGTGACCACTTTCCAGTGTGGCTCCAGCACCAGAATGCTCCAGATCTAGGTAGCCGACACCAAGGTGGAGCTTGGTCAAGGCGGACTGGGCCGAATTTCATACCTTGCTTGAGACATCGATCTTAACCAGAGTTGAAACATCTGCCATGTCAGCAGAGGATTTTACTTCCACGCTTTTAAACTCTGCTGAGAGATGCATCCCGAGGACATCGGGCCGACCTAGGCGCACTCCTGTTCCATGGTGGACTGAGGATTGCGGGGAAGCTATCCGATCACGGAAGAGAGCTTTTAAAACGTTTGACCGGAGGAGTACTACCGAAAATCTTGTCGCTTTTAGGAAAGCGAGGGCTTTTGCCCGTCGCACCGTTAAGGAGGCAAAGGCAGTTTCTTGGCGTTCTTACGTGGGCACTTTAAACCGTTTTACACCAACCACTCAAGTCTGGACCCGTATAAAACGTATTGCTGGACGGTACAGCTCTGTTCCTCTGCCTGTTATTCAGGTAGGCGGCCAGGATATTTCCCATCCGAAAGAGGTAGCAAATGGGATTGCTAGAGCACTTTACGAGCGCAGTAAAGGAGTGAACAAGGATCCACAGTTTGTGCGACTTAGGGCTCGGTGTGAAGCATCTGATGTCGTTTTTTCTACCTCGCAACAACCGTCATATAACGAACCTTTTTCTATGCTCGAACTGAAGTCAGCAATACACGGTCTAAAAGTACTGCCGAGGGTCCAGACGGCGTTCATAACGAAATGTTACGCCACCTTCCCGTGTGTGCGTTACAGGCGCTACTCTTGATGTTTAACTCTCTATGGGCAAGAGGAGAGTTCCCGGAGGCATGGCGCGAGGCCATAGTAATTCCTATTTTAAAACCTGGCAAATCTGGATTAGACCCTCTGCACTATCGTCCCATCTCGCTCACATCTTCACTCTGTAAGCTGATGGAGAGAATGGTCAGCAAACGACTTGGTTGGTTTTTTAGAACAACAAGGTATATTTGCTAACGCCCAGTGCGGTTTTAGACGCCATCGCAGCACCGTTGATCACATTTTAACACTCGATTCCGTTATTCGCGCCGCATTTGAGAAAAACCGTCACGTGGGAGTGGTCTTTTTCGACATTGAGGCAGCCTATGATACTGCCTGGCGGCATGGCATTCTCTTAAAGCTTTTTAAGCACGGTATTAGAGGCTCCATGGGCACCTTTTTAAAAAATTACTTATCCCAGAGACATTTTCGAGTCCGTGTTGGTAACCATGTATCTGACGATTTTCTTCAGATCAACGGAGTTCCTCAAGGCGGCGTTCTAAGCGTCCCGCTTTTTGGCATAATGGTGAACGACATCGGCGATGCGCTATCGCAGTCCATTGGACGGTCGCTTTTCGTCGATGATTTCGCAATATGGTCGTCTGCTTCCAGTACACGTTACATGGAAAGACAGCTTCAGCTGGCTATAGCTACCCTGGAGCGATGGAGTACAGCGAACGGTTCCGATTTTCACCGCAAAGACAGTTGCCGTACATTTCTGCCGCCGTCGTCGGCACTGTCCAGATATGGAGATCTTCCTCCATGGACAGCCGGTTCCAGTCCAGCCTGTAGCCAAGTTTCTAGGATTTTCGCTGGACAAAAAGTTATCATACAAGCAACATCTTAAACAACTCATGATATTAAAACATTGATAAATGTTTTAAGTCGCTGAACATTTTAAAATGTGTTGCACGCACATCGTACGGGGCCGACCGCAACACGCTTTTACTGCTCTATCGCTCCCTTGTACGCTCGAAGCTTGACTACGCATGGTTTGTGTATGACAGCGCCTGTCAGTCTAACAAAAAGCCTTTGGACACAATCCACCACACTGCCGTGCGTATAGCTACTGGAGCTTCCAGAACAACTCCGATTGAGAGCCTGCTTGTAGAGGCTAATGAGCCTCCTTTGTCCCTGCGAAGGCAGCAACTAGGTATGCGCTATGCCATCAAGTTACGACAGTTCCCGACACACCCCACGTACAGCTCCGTCTTTTCAAGCGATACACTAGCTGCATTTCGTACTAGGCCGGAGAGACGCTCTGTTCCTTTCTGTTTGCGAATTGACTCGCTTCTAGCAGATAGTAATTTACGGCCACGCGAGGTCATGCGGGTTGACCATCTTTCAACGCCACCGTGGCAACTGGCATCACCTTTAGTTGACGTGTCCTCTCCGAGCAAAACAAAGGAGAAGTCCTTCCCGAGTTGTCAAGTCGAGAGCTCTCGAGCATATTGCATCTTTTACTGACCACACGATCTCTTACACGGATGGCTCTAAGTTGAGAGGGGCGTTGGCTGTGTGTTTGTTTGTGGTAACGACACTCGAGTTTTTACGTTACCAACAAACGCCTCTGTTTTTACATCAGAACTGGTGGCGATTACTAAGGTCTTGTGTTTTATTGAAGTCAGCAGTAGGGCTTTACACCTCATTTTAACGGACTCTTTGAGCAGTCTTGTGGCGCTAAAAAAGTTGTATCCGTCCAATCCCCTTATACAGGACATCTTAATCCGTCTGACGGCTCTGGATGGCGCAGGTAAACGAGTTACGTTATGCTGGATACCTAGTCACGTCGGCATCAGGGGCAACGAGCTGGCGGATGCCGCTGCAAAGCGCGCTGCACAGAGGCGTGCACGCGACGCTTTACTCTTCCCGCCAGAGATCTGTACCCGGCCATTGCTACATTTTTACATAGCAGCTGGCAGCGAACATGGGATCGAACGCACAGGAACAAACTAAAAGCTATTAAACCACGACTTTCGGTTTGGCAATCATCCTCACGCAAGACAAGGAGAGAAGAGGTTACACTTTGTAGACTGCGCAATGGGCATACTTACGCAACACATGGCTACTTGGTGTGTGGTAGAGATATGCCGTTATTGCAGCAGATAGTCTGTTTGCATTTATTGCTGCCGCTGGCCGCTCAGTTATATATTCAAATTGATAGCTAGTTGAAATCAGTCATGGGCGCCATGTGACCTTCGTTGTCGGAGCGCCCCTAAACCCCCAATAAAAAAACACCATCACACCATCACACCATCACACCATCACACCATCACACCATCACACCATCGCACCATCGCACCATCGGCACCATCGCACCATCACACCATCGCACCATCACACACCATCACACCATCACACCATCACACCATCACACCATCACACCCAACACACCCACACCCACACACCACACACCACACACCACACACCACACACCACACACCACACACCACACACCACACACCACACACCACACCACACACCACACACCACACACACCATCACACCAACACACCATCACACCATCCACACCATCACACCATCACACCATCACACCATCACACCACACACACCATCACACCATCACACCATCACACCATCACACCATCACACCATCACACACACACACACACACACACACACACACACACACACACACACCATCACACCATCACACACACACACACACACCATCACACCACCACACACACCATCACACCACACACACACACACACACCATCACACACCATCACACACCATCACACACCATCACACACCATCACACACCATCACACCATCACACACACACACACACACACACAAACACACACACACACAACACACACACACACACACACACACACACACACACACACACACACACACACACACACACACACACACACACCACACACACACACACACACACATACACACCACACACACACACACACACACACACACACACACACACACACACACACACACACACACACACACACACACACACACACACACACACACACACACACACACACACACACACACACACACACACACACACACACACACACACACACACACACACCACACACACACACACACACACACACCACACACACACACACACACACACACACACACACACACACACACACACACACACACACACACACACACACACACACACACACACACACACACACAACACACACACACACACACACACAACACACACACACACACACACACACACACACACACACACACACACACACACACACACACACACACACACACACACACACACACACACACACACACACACACACACACACACACAACACACACACACACACACAACACACACACACACACTCACACACCATCACACACCATCACACACCATCACACACCATCACACACCATCACACACCATCACACACCATCACCACCATCACACATCACAACACCATCACACACCATCACACACCATCACACACCATCACACACCATCACACACCATCACACACCATCACACACCATCACACACCATCACACACCATCACACCATCACACACCATCACACACCATCACACACCATCACACACCATCACACACCATCACACACCATCACACACCATCACACACCATCCACCATCACACACCATCACACACCATCGCACACCATCGCACACCATCGCACACCATCGCACACACATCGCACACCACCATCGCACACCACCATCGCACACCACCATCGCACACCACCATCGCACACCACCACCAGCACACCACCATCGCACACCACCACCACACACCACCACCACACCACCACCACCACACCACCACCACCACACCACCACCACCACACCACCACCACCACACCACCACCACCACACACCACCACCACCACCACACCACCACCACCACACCACCACCACCACACCACCACCACCACACCACCACCACCACACACCACCACCACACCACCACCACCACACCACCACCACCACACCACCACCACCACACCACCACCACCACACCACACCACCACACCACCACCACCACACCACCACACCACCACACCACACCACCACCACACCACCACACCACCACCACCACACCACCACCACCACACCACCACCACCACACCACCACCACCACACCACCACCACACCACCACCACCCACCACCACCACCACCACCACCACCACACCACCACCACCACACCACCACCACCACACCACCACCACCACACCACCACCACCACACCACCACCACCCACCCACCACACCACCACCACCCACACCACCACCACCACACCACCACCACCACACCACCACCACCACACCACCACCACCACCACACCACCACCACCACACCACCACCACCACACCACCACCACCCAC
>JAXIVJ010008730.1:0-30000 GCA_036785665.1 Chirona hameri | reverse complement strand
TGAGATGTCGGATACTGGACCTCCACTGACACAACAAACATGATTTGTCATCGAAGCCTTTGTTACCATTTGTCAGATGCTGGGTCCTTTTTTTGCCATTTTGCGAGTCCTGCATGTGTGTGATAGGTGTGGGATACTGCAGATTCGGGATCTTTTGTGCAATGTTTGTCGTGGCGTGCTGCGCTTTAAACAACAAATCTGATGGGATCTTACTTGATCCTGGATCTTACGAAGCCTTTTTCGTGAGATCTTGTTAGCTCTTGGATTTTCCAACGGAAATTACTGTGAGATTCCTTGGATCTTAATTTTGTTTTATGCTGCCGGCTGTGCTATCAAGTTCCATTTGGGTCCAAGCAGTGTTGCATTTTGTCCTGAGATCTCTTGGGAGCCTAGACCTACATCCGTCATTTCATTTTGTAGGAAGATCTTGGATAGGGAATCCCTTTCTCGGACCCATTCACATTCTGCCTTCAGCAAACGGCTGGATTTGGCGCTGTCATTGGGACCAGCGTTATCTATATAGACCATGCAGATGATGGCTCATTGTCGCAGAAGTGCGTTGTGTGTTTGGTATGTGTAAGGTGGTCAATGCGCTGTGTGGGCAGCCAAGTCAGGACAATGTTCATCAGTCTTGGACTATTGGGCATTAGGATTAGATGTGGTTCTTACATGCTAGCTGCAATCACCATCTAGTCTCCCTTCCTATTGTCGATGGCTCATTCCTTTGTGCCTGTGTGCCTCGAATAGCCGCGATGCAGTCGTATATTCAGAGCCGTCATAGAACTCTAATCGCCAGGGGTGACCTCTTGCATCGCCAAATTATCGTTCGCGACTCTGCCAACCACCGTGGCTTTGCCACTTGGCACAGTTCGTGGGAGAGCAAGCGCTTGCTTTTCCAGTTTCGCTCACAGTATGGGTGAAGTTGAACTGAAGACGGAGGAGCTCAAGATTGTGGCATCGGATGGAACCGGGTGGAAAGATAATAATTTCAGTGACACTGCATGCGCACATGTATGTTGCAGGAACGGGTCATAGTTGTGTGTGGCGTGACGCCTGATGGCTGATTGTGGCGTATGTTTCAGGTCACCAGTGCGGCGGTAAGCGAGCTGGTGCGCGCTGCTGGCCGCCGCGCGTCAGGTGCAGTGTGCCCGACCGGCCCGACCGGCCCGATCGTGCCGGGACAGCCGCGGGCTGGGCTGTCGCCAGCTGTTATTCTGGATCAGGTACAGTGGTCCTCTGCCACCGACAGTCTATCTATCTATCTCCTCCCAACAGTCGGATCAGCGGAAATAGTCATGTATACTTCTCACGTATTCAGCTGGAAACACCAGCGAGTAAACCTTAGACCCACCTGCGGTATTGGAACGTTACGACGTTAGGAACGTTTGGAACGTTTGGAACCTATGGATGAACAGACATTTACACAATGTGCCAGTCAGCTTCGCTGGTGTCTGTTCGCCGTGTGCTACAGATGTCTGACGCTGGGTGTAGGATATCGTGACTGGCTTGTTGACTGAACGGGGTCGGATGCCTAAGTTGTATGTATACTGCATAGGAGAGACTCTGTGTCGATTTCCACTGTGTAAAAGGCGACCCATGGCCTCCTTATCATTGCCTCCCCGGCCGATTCTGTCTCTCCTGGACCGTCATCACCAGCTGCACCCCTCCCCCCCCCCCCTGACTGACCCCTTCCACACCAGCTGCACCCCCCGCTCCCTGACCCCTTCCACACCTGCTGTACCTCTCGTCCCCTGACTGACCCCTTCCACACCAGCTGCACCCCTCGCCCCCTGGCCGACCCCTTCCACACCAGCTGCACCACCGCTCCCTGACCCCTTCCACACCTGCTGCACCTCTCGTCCCCTGACTGACCCCTTCCACACCAGCTGCACCCTCGCTCACTGACTGACCCCTTTCCACACCAGCTGCACCCTCGCTCACTGACCCCTTCCACACCAGCTGCACCCTCGCTCACTTACTGACCCCTTCCACACCAGCTGCACCAGTCACTCCCTGGCTGACCCCTTCCACACCAGCTGCACCCTCGCTCCCTGACTTACTCATTCCGCACCAGCTGCATCCCTCTCCCTAACCCCGTTCTACATCCGTTGGGGTAATTTATTATCGTCTGTGACATGTGACATGGTCTCCCACGGACTGTTCTGCTCTCCCTAGCCCCTTCTACACCCTTTGGGCTAATTTATCATCGTCTGTGACATGGTCTCCCACGGACTGTTCTGCTCTCCCTAGCCCCTTCTACAGCCGTTGGGGTAATTTATTATCGTCTGTGACATGTTCTCCCACGGACTGCTCTGACGGCGTGCTGGCTGCGTTTGGTTCTGGAATATGTACACAGTCGCATCGAACGTTGGGCGTGCGACCAGACGGTCTGGGTCGCTCACTTGCACGGTTTATGTGGTCGTTTCCCTTTGTTTCATACCGTATTTTGGTATTTGCCGTTTGTTTGGGTTAGTCTGCCATCTCTAACTTGTGTCGATTGTTTTATTTGGATTTATGACAAATATACTTCTGAAATAAGCATACATTATTTATGCTGCAATGGATCATCTTCCTATGACAATGCGTACTGTTGACATTGCAAACATTGGTGGAACGATATAACAAGCTGATATTCGGCCCGTAGGATTTAGCGATTGTAGTGTTGGTAGTGTTTGAAGCGCATTGGTTTCGGTGTACCGAAAGACGACAGGCATCGCATCCACTGTATTCGGGCGAACATGCTGTAGGAGTTCACACGGTCTGTGACGAGGCCGACCCTGCTGAGGGCGCAGGGAGGTACGGCGCGCCACCCCGCACTCCACCACCCCGGCCCCGGGCCCGCCAACAGCAGCACATGCCGACTGCTGAGCCCACACAAGGCAAACGGACGGCTCGCTTAAGTTCTACCAGACACACGCCGCACATTGGAGAACAGTTACAGGAAACCACCACCAAAACGAATCAGCAAGCATGTTGAGTCAAAACTGAGCATATAAAACCATGAGATGTTCAGATTTTTGTCTGAGCCGAAATGGGCGACTAAAATATTCCCAACTCATGCTGATATAAGTGATGTAGAAGGGATTGGAAAGCGTTCAGAAATACATGCTGGCATCGTCAGTGGACAAGCAAGTGTCGCAACACTAACCAAGGCAGATAGATTTCGTCCAAATATTTGCGAAATTATGCCGTCCCACTATTTTATCATAACTTCTCACTAAAATCACTTACGTATGTTGGCATGCTACTCATTACACATGCGGATGATACCCGCCCGCAGCGACTAACCAGTGTATCATCAACACCACTCCACACAGACCCGGAGGTCGCTTTGGTGTACCAGAGATTCGCAATAGCGTATCAAAACATTAATCTAGAGGCCCGGTATCAGTCACTACAGCGGTCGGCCAGCCCAGTTCTGCCCCTGGCTAACGGACGTGTCACGTGGCGCACGTGGCACGTGGCGCTTGTTGCGGAGCGCGGGGCCGCAGCTGTGTGGTCGGATAATGCCGTCTCCCTGTGCGGCGCGCTGTGCGGCGCCCTGTGCCGCTTCAGTTCCTGTCTTTGCTCCGCTCCCGATCCAGGTCGATAGTCTCCAGCAGGTGGTTCCGGGCGGCGCCGCCAGAGGCGCTGCCTGTCCGGTTGGCGGTGACCGCCGACTCGTCCGGCACCACGCGGTCGGTCGAGTTGCGCGTCAGGTAGGCGAAGCGGCCCGGGCGGTAGGAGCAGGGCCGCCAGGCAGTGTCCAGACCGGCGTTCCGGTACAGGCCGCGACCCTGGGTCACGAAACATCTGCCGGGGGGGGGGGGGGGGGGGCGGTCACGGGTCAGCTGAAGTCGGCATACTGCACAGGAGCTGTGCACAGGTGCAGGCAACAGAGCAGCGTGTGTGCTGTTGGGTCCTCTACTGGCTGCAGAAGACAGCTCGCTCCTACCAAGCCAGTCATAGTGGGTTGTGTTTCTCAAAGTGTTGGAATTGCCACTCAGGTGGCACAATCTATGCATACATGGCTAAGCATGAAAGCATGACATAAAATCACTTAACATGAAGCACCTGTCGTAGAAAGTAGTAAGAGATTTGAGCTGCCGGACGCTCAGACAGCGTGGTCATGTACTGTCCACATAGCAGCACGATGAAGGTGCTGAAGCAAAACATTACGCAGAGCTAATGCAGTACAGTATTACGATAAAGATGGAGTACGATTCTGCTCTGTCTGTCCGGGGGAGCCAGCGTTCAGCGCCATCACCACTCACGTCTCCATGTCCATGCGTCCGTCGTTCTCGCAGGGGCTCTCCGGGTCGCAGCAGTAGTCCCACACGGCCTCGGCCACGTCCGTGAAGCAGTACCAGTAGCCGCCGGAGCGGTCGATCCGGCAGGGGCCGCGCACACACTCCCGGCCGGAGCTCGTCTCCAGCGCGCCATGTCTGCCACACAGCACAGCCCCGTTAGTTACCAGACTTGTCAGTACAGCAGCGCATAGCAGCGCATAGCAGCGCATAGCAGCGCATAGCAGCGCATAGCAGCGCATAGCAGCGCATAGCAGCGCACAGCAGCGCACAGCAGCGCACAGCAGCGCACAGCAGCGCTGGGGCCGCCAGGAGACGGAGGCCTTCGGCCTCAGAGTGCGGCGGAACTATAGCATGCAGCATGATACAGTGATACACCCTGACCCTGGGGCGTTAGATTTACTTGATTTTGTGATAAACAAGCCCGAGACGGTGTTGGAAAATCTAAGATCTGGAAGAATTTGAGATCTGGATCGTGTGGCATAGAGACCTGGTGCCGTACTGGTCGTTAACTTTGCCCGATACAGACCTGAAGTCGTATTGGTCGTATTGTCTCATACAGAGCTGAAGTCGTATTGGTCGTATTGCCTCATACAGAGCTGTGGTCGTTTTACCATTGCCTGATACAGACCTGGGCGCCATATAACTATATTGTTGCGGCGTCCTTCAGCCCCAATCATCATCATCATCACAGACCTGAAGTCATATTGGTCGTTCGGCCGGTCGCACTCGCGGCCGTTGCCGTGGAAGTCGTAGATCTCAAAGCTGGGCGCCGGCTCGATGTCTCTCGGGGAGAGTTCGCTGACTCTGAGGTCCGTCAGGTGACAGGAGAAGGCGCGCCCGCCCTGGAGGACACTGCGAGACAGAGGAACGTGTCACATGTTATAGGTACACAAGCTGCCCGACAGGACACTGCGAGACAGGAGAACGTGTCACAGGTACACAGGCTGCCCGACAGGACACTGCGAGACAGGAGAACGTGTCACAGGTACACAGGCTGCCCTGGAGGACACTGCGAGACAGACGGCGTGCCATAGGTACACAGGCTGCCCGACAGGACACTGCGAGACAGACGACGTGTCACAGATACACAGGCTGCCCGACAGGACACTGCGGAGACAGACGGCGTGCCATAGGTACACAGGCTGCCCTGGAGGACACTGCGAGACAGACGGCGTGCCATAGGTACACAGGCTGCCCTGGAGGACACTGCGAGACAGACGGCGTGCCATAGGTACACAGGCTGCCCTGGAGGACACTGCGAGACAGACGGCGTGCCATAGGTACACAGGGTGCCCTGGAGGACACTGCGAGACAGACGGCGTGCCATAGGTACACAGGGTGCCCGACAGGACACTGCGGAGACAGACGGCGTGCCATAGGTACACAGGCTGCCCTGGAGGACACTGCGGAGACAGACGGCGTGCCATAGGTACACAGGGTGCCCTGGAGGACACTGCGAGACAGACGGCGTGCCATAGGTACACAGGCTGCCCTGGAGGACACTGCGAGACAGACGGCGTGTCACAGGTACACAGGCTGCCCTGGAGGACACTGCGAGACAGACGACGTGCCATAGGTACACAGGCTGCCCTGGAGGACACTGCGAGACAGACGGCGTGCCATAGGTACACAGGCTGCCCTGGAGGACACTGCGAGACAGACGGCGTGCCATAGGTACACAGGCTGCCCGACAGGACACTGCGAGACAGACGGCGTGTCATAGGTACACAGGGTGCCCTGGAGGACACTGCGAGACAGACGACATGCCATAGGTACACAGGGTGCCCGACAGGACACTGCGGAGACAGACGGCGTGCCATAGGTACACAGGGTGCCCGACAGGACACTGCGGAGACAGACGGCGTGCCATAGGTACACAGGCTGCCCTGGAGGACACTGCGAGACAGACGGCGTGCCATAGGTACACAGGCTGCCCTGGAGGACACTGCGAGACAGACGACGTGCCACAGATACACAGGCTGCCCTGGAGGACACTGCGGAGACAGACGGCGTGCCATAGGTACACAGGCTGCCCGACAGGACACTGCGGAGACAGACGGCGTGCCATAGGTACACAGGCTGCCCTGGAGGACACTGCGAGACAGACGGCGTGCCATAGGTACACAGGGTGCCCGACAGGACACTGCGAGACAGACGACGTGCCACAGATACACAAAAGGAATCTTGAGCTACATAAGCCACCGGCCAGGTCACAGGGAAACAGATTATGTGGCATCGGATAGAAGAAAATGGTACGCTGCATCTTTCACATTAATGTATTTTGTCCGAATGGGGCTGTTCTGCCCTGTTGTCAGCAACTGGACGGAGGAATGTTACAACATATTCTACACAATCGCAACGCTGGCGAATTAAAGGGGACCATCTTTTTCTTTGAAGGGAATGTTTCACCTTTGTATTAGTTTTAAACTGAGATAGCCATTATCTTGGGCCGTTATTTAAATGTATACATTTCTAAGGTCATTTTTTCCCAAAACGTAACCGTTTTTAAGCAATTTGATATACCATTTGCAAAATGACTCCAGGCTGGTGCAGCCGCTGATTGGCTGACAGCCACCTTTTCAGCCAATCCCACTTTGTCAGCCAATCAGCGGCGGTCTATAGCTCAATATGACGTCATCAAACTAAATATTAAAAACTTAATTTTTAGAAGTTAAGTGAGGTTTTCGAGAAAACAAATATCACCATCGTTTTCAGCAGTACTTACTTCATATTTTTCACTACAACCGGCGTATATTTGACAACTTCCAGAAAGGTGAAACATTCCCTGTAAGTCACTAAAAGATCCGGAAATAGGACGAAAGTTGGCACACAGTTTTTATCGGCAGCCGGACAACAGTTTGTAATGCACAAAGAAGCGAAATATTTGTCTTTTTCTAGCCAGCTTAGAATTTGACTCCTAAACCAATATGTGTTGGCCGTTCTAGTGCGTCCGTGAATCACTACAGCTATTGGCCCAGCGACACAAATACCTCCGTCTGTCTGATGTAACACTGATGACAATGTCAGCCCCTCACCCGAATGAGAACGTCTCGCAGCGGAAGCCGCGCTCGTCCCTGCAGGCCTGTTCACACTCTCCCAGGCTACCGGCGGTGATGTCGCGCCGGACGGCGTTCACGTTCAACAGCGAGTTGTCCTGCACGCGCGCCGAACAGTCTGAGGAAGGCAGGAATAGTCAGACTAATGCTAGAGACAGACTGTTGGCTATAGTGCTGTTGACTGCCGCGCTGAACAGTCTGAGGAAGGTAGGAATAGTCAGACTAATGCTAGAGACAGACTGTTGGCTATAGTGTTGTTGACTGCCGCGCTGAACAGTCTGAGGACGACAGCTGCAGAGGTCATCAGCGACGTGTCAGCCACACAAACTGTTGGGAAACTGCTGCCGACTGACAGCTAATTCGCCCGCAGTCAGCTGGTACCGGCGCCACGCAATACGATGTCCTCGCCGGGCGGCGGGCGGCGGGCGGCGGGCGGCGGGCGGCGGTGGCTGAGGAGGCGTGGCTGCGTGTTCGAGCTGTGAGCAACGCAGCAGTGTGCGGCGGCACGGTGCAGAACATCAGCCGGTTGTCGTCACGGGGCAGCGGGCGCGGCGAGGTGCGGCGCGGTGGCGGCGAGGTCGCGGCGCGCTGCTGTCCTGTCACGGCTCGTGACGCCCTAACCAGCCGGACAACAAGGACGCTGTACACGGAGACAGAATGACCAGCTCTCGGTCGGCTCCGGTATCCGGCAGGGTGTTTCGGTCAACCACGAAACCACGACGCAAGCCACGAGTCAACAGCGCGGCCGTGAAGGGAACGAGGCGGGCGCAGGCTGAGGTTCGGATCAGACACCGTCACCCACGGCTGGCTGCAGTGGGAGGGGCAGCATTCCAAGGAAGTGGTTGTGCCGACCACAGACAAAAATAGACGTTTTGACCTTGAAGGAATCGTGAGTTTTGGCGCCAGAAATGGCATAACTATGTCGCGTATCCGAGGACTATCGAACAAATGGAAAATGCAAAGCTATGGTATCAGCACTGAACGGCTGATTATGACAAAATGTTTTCCGGCTGCAACTGGAGTCTAGACGGTTCAGTCAGGAAAACATTCGATTATTATAGGCAAGAAATTGTGCCACAAATGTGTAGGTATGCGGAACTCAAGTCAGTCAGAACTTTCTGTACACTTCAATCGACATCTGCTGACTGAAAATATGTAAAACTCGAATATGCTGCGTGATTTGGCAGTAAGAGGGAAAATGCGTCTTGCCCACTTATCCAGCGGATATGAAACGCCCGTTCCGGTAAACTACTCACAGGCGTATCCGAAGTTGTTTTGGTCGAAATAGTCGTTATCCCAGCCGGAACAGTAGGAGGAGGCGTCCTTCTCGTAGAAATCCCAGCCGGCCCTTGGCCGGAACTGGGCAATGTTGGCGTAGCTGTCCATATCAGTGAGCTCACAGACCGTCTCTGTTGGGTCACTCCTGAAAATCGGCGGCATAAGTCAGTTCACGGATACAATCAGCACTGGTTTTGGAGAGAGTAAGTCGCGTTGTCCTCGATGTGGTGAGATCCTGTCTGTTTTACATGTATTTGTTTTGTTGGCTTTGCACATCTCGCAGATACTACGCTTTCTAGCAAAGATACGTTTCGCAGTTGTTTACTCTCCGTTTGTGTAGGTGTGTTTCTGATCCTTTTTCGTGTTTCTGAACTCTTTCTTGATGCGTGGTTACTGATTTTCATCTTATGATGCTCGTCTAACTTAGAGGTTACGGTCGCCACATAGCCTGATATTTGCTGAGGCGCCCTAAAGCACAAATGATCAGAACTGGCCTACATTTCACTGCACTCTCACTACATCACTACTACATTTCTGATCACGGCATTTCTGCCTGTTGCATACCTCTTATTATGTTATTTATCCTACGTGAGACTACATATCTCCTACGACTGGAGCTATCTCAGATGTCCGCTGCCTAGCTATGGCTGCATGTCTCCTACACCCCTACTCCTCTTGTCTATGTCTGTCTCCCGCATGTCTCTGTAATCAGTACCAGCACGTCTCCCACCTGAAGTTGAACGACACGCATCTGCGTTCTCTGTTGCACGACTCCTCGCAGTCTCGCAGCTCGCGCGAGTTGATCACCTCCAGAATGTGGTTCTCCAGCCGCGTATCGCGCCGCTGCAGCCGGTAACATCCTGCAGCGAACAGGAAACACCACCATGTTGGCGACACGACAACTCATCATGACGACGCCTGGGGACTCGTCTTGCATGTGTGCATGGTATTGCGCCTGACTGGGGTTGTCGACTCATGATGACGCCTGGGGTCTCCGTCTTGCATGTGTGCAATGTGCATGGTATTGCGCTTGGCTAGGGATTTCGTGGTGTGGCTGATTTCTAGGGACTCGGACGGCGCGCGCAGTCGCCGGTAGTAGTCGCCGCCGGTAGGTAGTAGGAGTAGGGGTGTGAGTAGGGGTTTGGTGCGAAACATTAACCCTCATAAGACGTTACGTATCTGGCTGATGACGGGCAAATCGTCATCAAGTGTGTTCTTGCCTCTTTTTCTATTCTGCAAAATTTGCATATTTATGCAGAAAATACCTGAATTCGGGAGCCATCGATAAATGAGATACGAGCCTTACATATCATCCCTTGTCCACAACGGGAACAAAAGGGAAGAGGTCGTTGATGGGAAATTGAGGTGTGTCATATTTTAACTCTTGTGTACTTGTAGCGTAGCACGCAGTTCCTTCGACGAGTTTTCTGAAGTAGTGTGTGTGTGGGGGGGGGGGGGGGGGGCTACAAATGGGAAGGGATCGCAACTAGACAATTTTCCCCTAAATTATTAGGGGAAGATTTTACCGACAAGTTACCGAAGTATCCGTGCTTCGTAGCACAAATCTTCAATAATATCGATCGAGCAAGCATCAGTATCACATGTCCCTAAGGGCTAAGTGGAGGAAATGTCACAACAATCACCTGTGACCTTTCCAAAGGTCTTGAATCACACTTAATCGCCATTTTATTACACAACACCTCTGTCAAGAACTTCATCAATCCTGCTATGCGTGAAAGACTCCGGAGACCTCGGACCATGGGTGACCTCGCTGGTCTGTTGCGCGAGACAGCTCGCCTCGTGCCGGCTCGCAGCCCTCGGCCAGCAGAGCGAAACAAACGAGCACCGTACGGCTGCTGTCCTGTGGCGAGTCTGGTTCAGCAGGATTACCAGTCGCCTCGCTGAAATATTTGAAGTATTTCCCTGGTTGTGCATTGTTCACATGCTAGTTGGACGAAACTAAGACAAAAATCGGTATCGTTAGCTGCAGCTTTCGAACAAAAAGATGAGCTCATAGAAGTCGGTGTGTCTAGATTCAACTGATGACTATCGTATGTCATTCCCCATGTCTATGTATTTAACCCTCATTCGACCGATACGTCGTTCCCTTCCACTGCACCCACCTAAAGCGCTTAGTAAATAGTAGATCAAATACGGAACATCCCATACTGTCGTGCTCTGAAACGCGTTTGTTTTCATGTTTGCGATGACTAAGCGTGTTGTTGGAGAACGATATGCCGTGCCCTTTCGTGGAACGTTATATGACAGTTCGGAGAGACCGAAATAAAATACTCCTGTGGAATATTATGCGAAACGTGAAACCGTCTGAGCGTGAACTGGCGATTCCCACAAAATGGTGGCCCTAAATCAACTTCAAATTTCATAAATGCAATGCGTAGATAAAATATTTTGTTCAGTTCAATAGCCAATATATCGTTCAAAACGTGGCTTCAAAATGTTTTTTGTTTGTTGTTGTAGTAACGCTAACTTCAATCCGATTCTCTCCATGGAACGTGACCCTCGTTCCACTCCAAGTTTGCGGCCGAAGCGCTTTCAGCAATTTGCACGATTTGCATTTGTACCTAAAATGCATCGTGACATTTTGTCACGTGCTGTTATTATTAAAGCGCTTCGGTCGCAAACTTGGAGTGGAACGAGGTATAGGAGCGTTTATAGTATAGTACTCATGAACTACACGAGAATGGTCAAACGCTCCCACCTCGCTTCTAAACTGCGGTCTGTCCGCGTCCGCCCACCGATGTAAAGTGTATCCTAATATTTTGCAAGTTTGTCTCCAAGCCTTCTGCTAATAATATCAAATTGCCAGTGTAAATGAGTAACGATTCTGGATGATACATTGCAAAAGCGTCGTCACAAAATGTGGGATGGGGGCCAACCACCTGGCTGGCCCCCCGCTCCCATGGGTTAATGTTAAAATCCTGCTTAACATAAAGCTAGGGGGGGTGGGTGGGTGGCGGGGCGATCCTGGGGGCCCCAGCCCCCTCCCCGTAAGCGACACTCCCGATAAAAAAAATTGTACTGATGAGATAGTGTTATAGACCTGAACGAAAACAGCATAGGTAGTGTGATTGCAGTTTATTCGCAACGTGCATTTTACAGAAATATACGGGAGCTTCGTGCTGGGGCGAGTATACATTTAAACATTAGCATGTGAAAAGGATCATCCAATTATCTATGAGCAATGATCGCATGTAAATTTGCACATTGTCCATTCGACATCAAGTCGAAATATTGTGTAATACACCCATCTATATAAAATACACATCTTACATATATTCCCCTGTATGTGTGTAACAGATCCATCGACGCGTAACGCATTTTAAGCTCATCTCACACGTCTAGTGCACTATCGACAACGTCAACTTTTCAGCCGATCTAAATGTTTAAATGAACAATACCTACTCGATAATGGCAGTTAACAATTACACTTACAAACTATACTCTCCAGTTGGCAGTGTCGGTCGTCATGGCCAGCACCCTCGTCATTGTAATGCCCGCATCAATAATGTCCAGCCTCGTGGCCAGCCCAACATCGCCCACGCCTGCCAATTGGCAAGTCTGCTGCGGCGGTATAGTCATAACACTACCCAGCGGCGGTGGTTTGATCAGGACACTATCCAGCGGCGGTGGTTTGGTCAGGACACTACCCAGCGGCGGTGGTTTGATCAGGACACTATCCATCGGCGGTGGTTTGATCAGGACACTATCCAGCGGCGGTGGTTTGATCAGGACACTATCCAGCGGCGGTGGTTTGATCAGGACACTATCCAGCGGCAGTGATTTGATCAGGACACTATCCAGCGGCAGTGATTTGATCAGGACACTATCCAGCGGCGGTGGTTTGGTCAGGACACTATCCAGCGGCGGTGGTTTGATCAGGGCACTATCCAGCGGCGGTGGTTTGGTCAGGGCACTATCCAGCGGCGGTGGTTTGGTCAGGGCACTATCGATCCGCGGTGGTTTGATCAGGACACTATCCAGCGGCGGTGGTTTGATCAGGACACTATCCAGCGGCGGTGGTTTGGTCAGGGCACTATCCAGCGGCGGTGATTTGATCAGGACACTATCCAGCGGCGGTGGTTTGATCAGGACACTATCCAGCGGCAGTGATTTGGTCAGGACACTATCCAGCGGCGGTGGTTTGATCAGGGCACTATCGATCCGCGGTGGTTTGGTCAGGACACTATCCATCGGCGGTGGTTTGATCAGGACACTATCCAGCGGCAGTGATTTGATCAGGACACTATCCAGCGGCGGTATAGTCATAACACTATCCATCGGCGGTGGTTTGGTCAGGACACTACCCAGCGGCGGTGATTTGATCAGGACACTATCCAGCGGCGGTGGTTTGATCAGGACACTATCCAGCGGCGGTGGTTTGGTCAGGACACTATCCAGCGGCGGTGGTTTGGTCAGGGCACTATCCAGCGGCGGTGATTTGATCAGGACACTATCCAGCGGCGGTGGTTTGGTCAGGGCACTATCGATCCGCGGTGGTTTGGTCAGGACACTATCGATCCGCGGTGATTCGGTCAGGGCACCATCAGCCTCCTATGTAACGGTCGTGGTACGGCCCTGGTATGGACCGCGCGGCCTTCCTCGCTCGGTGAAGGCCAGCTAGCTGTGCCCAGCCGTCGTTCCGGTGTCATGCAATAGTTCGCGCGCGCACACACACTGAACAGTGAACACGCATCAGAGAGCAACCGTCCCCGACCTTCCGGCGGGGGCGGGGACGGCGGGGCGCGGTGGCGGTGGCGGCGCGGTGGCGGAGGCGACCGGAGCTCGCCGTGACCAGTGACCGTGGCTCGGCCGGGCCACCGAGGTGACCGGCCAGATTTGAGGTGTGACACGGTCTCACACTATGGCCGGAAGTTCACCTGCAACACAGGCGGGCCTGGTGACAGTAGCGCTTAGCGACCTACTGTAGTGCGAGCCTGCACACAGGCGGGCCTGGTGACGGTAGCGCTCACTGCTCAGCGACCTACTGTAGTGCGAGCCTGCACACAGGCGGGCCTGGTGACGGTAGCGCTCACTGCTCAGCGACCTACTGTAGTGCGAGCCTGCACACAGGCGGGCCTGGTGACGGTAGCGCTCAGCGACCTACTGTAGTGCGAGCCTGCACACAGGCGGGCCTGGTGACGCTCACTGCTCAGCGACCTACTGTAGTGCGAGCCTGTTCACAGGCGGGCCTGGTGACGGTAGCGCTCACTGCTCAGCGACCTACTGTAGTGCGAGCCTGCACACAGGCGGGCCTGGTGACGCTCACTGCTCAGCGACCTACTGTAGTGCGAGCCTGCACACAGGCGGGCCTGGTGACGGTAGCGCTCAGCGACCTACTGTAGTGCGAGCCTGCACACAGGCGGGCCTGGTGACGCTCACTGCTCAGCGACCTACTGTAGTGCGAGCCTGCACACAGGCGGGCCTGGTGACGCTCACTGCTCAGCGACCTACTGTAGTGCCAGCCTGCACACAGGCGGGCCTGGTGACGCTCACTGCTCAGCGACCTACTGTAGTGCGAGCCTGCACAAAGGCGGGCCTGGTGACAGTAGCGCTCAGCGACCTACTGTAGTGCGAGCCTGCACACAGGCGGGCCTGGTGACGATGACGCTCACTGCTTAGCGACCTACTGTAGTGCGAGCCTGCACACAGGCGGGCCTGGTGACGGTAGCGCTCAGCGACCTACTGTAGTGCGAGCCTGCACACAGGCGGGCCTGGTGATAGGCGTTTAGCGACCTACTGTAGTGCGAGCCTGCACACAGGCGGGCCTGGTGACAGTAGCGCTCAGCGACCTACTGTAGTGCGAGCCTGCACACAGGCGGGCCTGGTGACGCTCACTGCTCAGCGACCTACTGTAGTGCGAGCCTGCACACAGGCGGGCCTGGTGACGGTAGCGCTCAGCGACCTACTGTAGTGCGAGCTTGCATACAGGCGGGCCTGGTGACGGTAGCGCTCACTGCTCAGCGACCTACTGTAGTGCGAGCCTGCACACAGGCGGGCCTGGTGACGGTAGCGCTCACTGCTCAGCGACCTACTGTAGTGCGAGCCTGCACACAGGCGGGCCTGGTGACGGTAGCGCTCAGCGACCTACTGTAGTGCGAGCTTGCATACAGGCGGGCCTGGTGACGGTAGCGCTCACTGCTCAGCGACCTACTGCAGTGCGAGCCTGCACACAGGCGGGCCTGGTGACGGTAGCGCTCACTGCTCAGCGACCTACTGTAGTGCGAGCCTGCACACAGGCGGGCCTGGTGACGCTCACTGCTCAGCGACCTACTGTAGTGCGAGCCTGCACAAAGGCGGGCCTGGTGACAGTAGCGCTCAGCGACCTACTGTAGTGCGAGCCTGCACACAGGCGGGCCTGGTGACGGTAGCGCTCACTGCTTAGCGACCTACTGTAGTGCGAGCCTGCACACAGGCGGGCCTGGTGACGGTAGCGCTCAGCGACCTACTGTAGTGCGAGCCTGCACACAGGCGGGCCTGGTGATAGGCGTTTAGCGACCTACTGTAGTGCGAGCCTGCACACAGGCGGGCCTGGTGACAGTAGCGCTCAGCGACCTACTGTAGTGCGAGCCTGCACACAGGCGGGCCTGGTGACGGTGACGCTCAGCGACCTACTGTAGTGCGAGCCTGCACACAGGCGGGCCTGGTGACGGTAGCGCTCACTGCTTAGCGACCTACTGTAGTGTGAGCCTGCACACAGGCGGGCCTGGTGACGGTAGCGCTCAGCGACCTACTGTAGTGCGAGCCTGCACACAGGCGGGCCTGGTGATAGGCGTTTAGCGACCTACTGTAGTGCGAGCCTGCACACAGGCGGGCCTGGTGACAGTAGCGCTCAGCGACCTACTGTAGTGCGAGCCTGCACACAGGCGGGCCTGGTGACGGTGACGCTCAGCGACCTACTGTAGTGCGAGCCTGCACACAGGCGGGCCTGGTGACGGTAGCGCTTAGCGACCTACTGTAGTGCGAGCCTGCACACAGGCGGGCCTGGTGACAGGCGTTTGTTTAGCGACCTACTGTAGTGCGAGCCTGCACACAGGCGGGCCTGGTGACGGTAGCGCTTAGCGACCTACTGTAGTGCGAGCCTGCACACAGGCGGGCCTGGTGACGGTAGCGCTCAGCGACCTACTGTAGTGCGAGCCTGCACACAGGCGGGCCTGGTGATAGGCGTTTAGCGACCTACTGTAGTGCGAGCCTGCACACAGGCGGGCCTGGTGACAGTAGCGCTCAGCGACCTACTGTAGTGCGAGCCTGCACACAGGCGGGCCTGGTGACGCTCACTGCTCAGCGACCTACTGTAGTGCGAGCCTGCACACAGGCGGGCCTGGTGACGGTAGCGCTCAGCGACCTACTGTAGTGCGAGCCTGCACACAGGCGGGCCTGGTGACGCTCACTGCTCAGCGACCTACTGTAGTGCGAGCCTGCACACAGGCGGGCCCGGTGACAGTAGCGCTCAGCGACCTACTGTAGTGCGAGCCTGCACACAGGCGGGCCTGGTGACGGTAGCGCTCAGCGACCTACTGCAGTGCGAGCCTGCACACAGGCGGGCCTGGTGACGCTCACTGCTCAGCGACCTACTGTAGTGCGAGCCTGCACACAGGCGGGCCTGGTGACGGTAGCGCTCAGCAACCTACTGTAGTGCGAGCCTGCACACAGGCGGGCCTGGTGACGCTCACTGCTCAGCGACCTACTGTAGTGCGAGCCTGCACACAGGCGGGCCTGGTGACGCTCACTGCTCAGCGACCTACTGTAGTGCCAGCCTGCACACAGGCGGGCCTGGTGACGCTCACTGCTCAGCGACCTACTGTAGTGCGAGCCTGCACAAAGGCGGGCCTGGTGACAGTAGCGCTCAGCGACCTACTGTAGTGCGAGCCTGCACACAGGCGGGCCTGGTGACGGTGACGCTCACTGCTTAGCGACCTACTGTAGTGCGAGCCTGCACACAGGCGGGCCTGGTGACGGTAGCGCTCAGCGACCTACTGTAGTGCGAGCCTGCACACAGGCGGGCCTGGTGATAGGCGTTTAGCGACCTACTGTAGTGCCTGCACACAGGCGCCTGCACACAGGCGGGCCTGGTGACAGTAGCGCTCAGCGACCTACTGTAGTGCGAGCCTGCACACAGGCGGGCCTGGTGACGCTCACTGCTCAGCGACCTACTGTAGTGCGAGCCTGCACACAGGCGGGCCTGGTGACGGTAGCGCTCAGCGACCTACTGTAGTGCGAGCTTGCATACAGGCGGGCCTGGTGACGGTAGCGCTCACTGCTCAGCGACCTACTGTAGTGCGAGCCTGCACACAGGCGGGCCTGGTGACGGTAGCGCTCACTGCTCAGCGACCTACTGTAGTGCGAGCCTGCACACAGGCGGGCCTGGTGACGGTAGCGCTCAGCGACCTACTGTAGTGCGAGCTTGCATACAGGCGGGCCTGGTGACGGTAGCGCTCACTGCTCAGCGACCTACTGTAGTGCGAGCCTGCACACAGGCGGGCCTGGTGACGGTAGCGCTCACTGCTCAGCGACCTACTGTAGTGCGAGCCTGCACACAGGCGGGCCTGGTGACGCTCACTGCTCAGCGACCTACTGTAGTGCGAGCCTGCACAAAGGCGGGCCTGGTGACAGTAGCGCTCAGCGACCTACTGTAGTGCGAGCCTGCACACAGGCGGGCCTGGTGACGGTAGCGCTCACTGCTTAGCGACCTACTGTAGTGCGAGCCTGCACACAGGCGGGCCTGGTGACGGTAGCGCTCAGCGACCTACTGTAGTGCGAGCCTGCACACAGGCGGGCCTGGTGATAGGCGTTTAGCGACCTACTGTAGTGCGAGCCTGCACACAGGCGGGCCTGGTGACAGTAGCGCTCAGCGACCTACTGTAGTGCGAGCCTGCACACAGGCGGGCCTGGTGACGGTGACGCTCAGCGACCTACTGTAGTGCGAGCCTGCACACAGGCGGGCCTGGTGACGGTAGCGCTCACTGCTTAGCGACCTACTGTAGTGTGAGCCTGCACACAGGCGGGCCTGGTGACGGTAGCGCTCAGCGACCTACTGTAGTGCGAGCCTGCACACAGGCGGGCCTGGTGATAGGCGTTTAGCGACCTACTGTAGTGCGAGCCTGCACACAGGCGGGCCTGGTGACAGTAGCGCTCAGCGACCTACTGTAGTGCGAGCCTGCACACAGGCGGGCCTGGTGACGGTGACGCTCAGCGACCTACTGTAGTGCGAGCCTGCACACAGGCGGGCCTGGTGACGGTAGCGCTTAGCGACCTACTGTAGTGCGAGCCTGCACACAGGCGGGCCTGGTGACAGGCGTTTGTTTAGCGACCTACTGTAGTGCGAGCCTGCACACAGGCGGGCCTGATGACGGTAGCGCTTAGCGACCTACTGTAGTGCGAGCCTGCACACAGGCGGGCCTGGTGACGGTAGCGCTCAGCGACCTACTGTAGTGCGAGCCTGCACACAGGCGGGCCTGGTGATAGGCGTTTAGCGACCTACTGTAGTGCGAGCCTGCACACAGGCGGGCCTGGTGACAGTAGCGCTCAGCGACCTACTGTAGTGCGAGCCTGCACACAGGCGGGCCTGGTGACGCTCACTGCTCAGCGACCTACTGTAGTGCGAGCCTGCACACAGGCGGGCCTGGTGACGGTAGCGCTCAGCGACCTACTGTAGTGCGAGCTTGCATACAGGCGGGCCTGGTGACGGTAGCGCTCACTGCTCAGCGACCTACTGTAGTGCGAGCCTGCACACAGGCGGGCCTGGTGACGGTAGCGCTCACTGCTCAGCGACCTACTGTAGTGCGAGCCTGCACACAGGCGGGCCTGGTGACGGTAGCGCTCAGCGACCTACTGTAGTGCGAGCTTGCATACAGGCGGGCCTGGTGACGGTAGCGCTCACTGCTCAGCGACCTACTGTAGTGCGAGCCTGCACACAGGCGGGCCTGGTGACGGTAGCGCTCACTGCTCAGCGACCTACTGTAGTGCGAGCCTGCACACAGGCGGGCCTGGTGACGCTCACTGCTCAGCGACCTACTGTAGTGCGAGCCTGCACAAAGGCGGGCCTGGTGACAGTAGCGCTCAGCGACCTACTGTAGTGCGAGCCTGCACACAGGCGGGCCTGGTGACGGTAGCGCTCACTGCTTAGCGACCTACTGTAGTGCGAGCCTGCACACAGGCGGGCCTGGTGACGGTAGCGCTCAGCGACCTACTGTAGTGCGAGCCTGCACACAGGCGGGCCTGGTGATAGGCGTTTAGCGACCTACTGTAGTGCGAGCCTGCACACAGGCGGGCCTGGTGACAGTAGCGCTCAGCGACCTACTGTAGTGCGAGCCTGCACACAGGCGGGCCTGGTGACGGTGACGCTCAGCGACCTACTGTAGTGCGAGCCTGCACACAGGCGGGCCTGGTGACGGTAGCGCTCACTGCTTAGCGACCTACTGTAGTGTGAGCCTGCACACAGGCGGGCCTGGTGACGGTAGCGCTCAGCGACCTACTGTAGTGCGAGCCTGCACACAGGCGGGCCTGGTGATAGGCGTTTAGCGACCTACTGTAGTGCGAGCCTGCACACAGGCGGGCCTGGTGACAGTAGCGCTCAGCGACCTACTGTAGTGCGAGCCTGCACACAGGCGGGCCTGGTGACGGTGACGCTCAGCGACCTACTGTAGTGCGAGCCTGCACACAGGCGGGCCTGGTGACGGTAGCGCTTAGCGACCTACTGTAGTGCGAGCCTGCACACAGGCGGGCCTGGTGACAGGCGTTTGTTTAGCGACCTACTGTAGTGCGAGCCTGCACACAGGCGGGCCTGGTGACGGTAGCGCTTAGCGACCTACTGTAGTGCGAGCCTGCACACAGGCGGGCCTGGTGACGGTAGCGCTCAGCGACCTACTGCAGTACGAGCCTGCACACAGGCGGGCCTGGTGACGGTAGCGCTCACTGCTCAGCGACCTACTGCAGTGCGAGCCTACTCAGGCGGGCCTGGTGACAGGCGTTTAGCGACCTACTGTAGTGCGAGCCTGCACACAGGCGGGCCTGGTGACAGTAGCGCTCAGCGACCTACTGTAGTGCGAGCCTGCACACAGGCGGGCCTGGTGACAGTAGCGCTCAGCGACCTACTGTAGTGCGAGCCTGCACACAGGCGGGCCTGGTGATAGGCGTTTAGCGACCTACTGTAGTGCGAGCCTGCACACAGGCGGGCCTGGTGATAGGCGTTTAGCGACCTACTGTAGTGCGAGCCTTCACACAGGCGGGCCTGGTGACAGGCGTTTAGCGACCTACTGTAGTGCGAGCCTGCACACAGGCGGGCCTGGTGACAGTAGCGCTCAGCGACCTACTGTAGTGCGAGCCTGCACACAGGCGGGCCTGGTGACGGTGACGCTCAGCGACTTAATGACGTTATCGAAACGGAAACGACTGACGTCATGGAAACAGAAACGGGTGGTACCGTAGATTTTAATGGGTGTTATGGCGACTTTGGCGACTTAGTGCGAAACCTTCATCCCAGGATCGCCCCCCCCCCCCCAGATTAGCAGGATTTTAACATTAGCCCTAGGGGGGGGGGAGTGGGTGGCCAAACGCCTGGCTGCCCCCGCACACTCCCAATGTTTGTGGCGTCATCTGCTTACTTCGATGACAGACAGACTACTGCAATTGCTATTTCACCTAACGGGTAAATAGTAAATGGTAACTTCCCTAGTATAAAATGGACTAATGTCCAATCCGTAACAGCTTCTTCGAAAGTCACGACATATTTGCTTACTAGATCACATACGTAGGAGCGCATTCGAAGTAGTTGCATTTCAATGTAATTTGCATCGTGTCAAAAGATAATCATAATAGTTACAAATATAGTTAGCACTACCGAACTAAAATAACGGGTACCGGAGGTGCCATGGTAATATGCAATGTGTAGCAGGGTACCTTTGTCGATGTTCGCTCTTTATATGCCGAGACAAGTCACTACCTATCATGAACATGTCAACTGCATCACCGTTTATCGAATCTGGCCGGCATCCCTCGATATATATATATATATATATATATATATATATATATATATATATATATATATATATATATATATATATATATATATATATATATATATATATATATATATATATATATATATATATATATATATATATATATATATATATATATATATATATATATATATATATATATATATATATATATATATATATATATATATATATATATATATATATATATATATATATATATATATATATATATATATATATATATATATATATATATATATATATATATATATATATATATATATATATATATATATATATATATATATATATATATATATATATATATATATATATATATATATATATATATATATATATATATATATATATATATATATATATATATATATATATATATATATATATATATATATATATATATATATATATATATATATATATATATATATATATATATATATATATATATATATATATATATATATATATATATATATATATATATATATATATATATATATATATATATATATATATATATATATATATATATATATATATATATATATATATATATATATATATATACATATATATATAATGTATTACTTTGCTCGTACCATATACTATTAAGAAAGAATGTTTGCCACTCTTCATACCACTCATCAAGCATATGTTTATCATAAAACCTTTATATGTTCGCTATCAATTGGATACTGCTCGTACATATAATTGTGCAACAGTTGGTCGAATGCTGGGGTTTAGGGGCTCCGCAACTGCGGTAATATGGCGCCCATTGTACGGACAAGCTAATTAAAAATATTCCCTTATCCGTTTTCCATGTGTTCCTCGCGAACCCATCTACACATAATTGCGCATCACGCAAAGTTAAAAAAAAAATATCCCCGAATCGTCTTCAACTACTCTGACCTGATCTGGCCAGTACTAGGCAACTTACTTTCTTTCCAGACGTGGTTGTCGCGGCCGGTGGCCGCATGCCAGTTGGGCCGATGAGCTGGGGGGCCGTGACCTCTCTTGTGACCCGGCTGGTACCAGGGGTCCCGTCGGCCCGGGCGCGCCTCCTCAGCCACAAATGTCACCAAGGAAGGCCTGAGATGCGGCGACGGCAGCGCCGGCCGCGGCCACGGCAGCTGCGGCTGTCTCGGCGGCAGCTGCGGATGTGGCTGCGGATGTGGCTGCGGATGTGGCTGTGGATGTGGCGGCGGCAGCAGCTGCGGAGGCGGCCGCTGTGGCGGCCCCGCCACTGGCCTGAAGTGCAGGTCATGCTCCAGCCGATGCTGCGGGTGCTGGCTGCGATACTGTACGAACTCACGAGCCATGTAACAGCTCTCGTAGAAGAACTCTGGCGGAGGACAGGTGGACAGCAGCGTGCGAGGCTCCAGCAGGAAGCTCGTCTCCAGCTTCCTGGCCGCCGATGTCGTCTTGTCCTTCTTGACGTCGTCATCAACGGCGGCAGCGGTGGCCGCCAGGACGGCGAGCAGCGCCAGTCGCCAGGCCGGCCGGGGTTTGCCGTGCTGCGGGGCCATGGTTTGAGGAGCAGTGTCCGACGGCCAGTGTTGCTGCCGCGCCAGAATCGCCAACTGTGCGCCGCCGCTGGCCGCGCCGTCCCAGATATAGACTCGGCTCGGCCGGCGCTGCGTAGAAGGGGAGCGCCTGACCTTGCGGCAATTGTCCCGGCCCTCAGGACCAATCTCAGGTAGGGGCAGACTAATGCTGGACAGACTGATACAGTGTATCAGCGATACACAGTTGTATTCTGAGCAAAGGCTTTAGAGTATAGATCCCAGATACTACAGACTGAATCTGTATCCAGGCTGGGTGGACTGTGATCGACTCATCGCGACCTGGATCGATTCAGTTCATGCTCATTCACCGACTCATCACATGTACGTTATGAATTCAAAGATCGGCAAGTTCGAGACATCAAGACTCTGCAGTGCGTTTTCTCTTTTCCTCTTTTCCATATATTACTATGACCGCCATTTGACCGAATGGGTCGGTGCGCCCGTAAACCCCAATTATCAACAACATCATACCATACCAATAAGGCGCCGTAGTTGGCGATGAACGAGCGAGCGCGAAGGAAATGTATGGGGAATTTCAACTTGATCGGGCAAGTAGTTTCTGATATACAAAAAGGGTGCGCACGTGCAGAGGCACCCACCTTTGACTCGTGGGAAAGTGGGAGCTGAGAGGTCCCTAACCACACACCAAATTTGAACACAATCGGCTCGGCCGTTCCAGAGATATAGCATAGGGGTGTCCACGTGCGCACGTGCTAAGTCACCCCCACCCCTGACTTGTGGAAAGGCGGCGACTGAGAGGTCCCTAACCATGCACCAAATTCGAACACAATCGGCTCAGCTGCTCCTGAGATACAGAATAGGGGTGTGCACGTGCGCACGTGCAGAGGCACCCCACCCGTGACTTGTGGGAAACTGGCGGATGAGAGGTCTCTAACCACACACCAAATTTGAACACAATCGACTCAGCCGTTCCTGAGATATAGAATAGGTGTGTGCACGTGCGCACGTGCAGAGGCACCCCCCTGACTTCTGGAAAATTGGCGGCTGAGGGGTCCTTAACCATACACCAAATTTGCACACAATCGGCTCAGCCGTTGCTGAGTTTTTGCGACCCTTACATCCCTCACGCGGCACGCGCAGTGGTAGTCACCCACATGAGTCGGCACTGGTCTCAAACAGGTTAGGTTGGATGGGGCTGCTCAGCAAAGAAGTCCGCTTGTCAATCGGACGTGTGGTTGCAGAGATATGAGCTTCTCAAAAGCGTCGCCACGGGTCGGGTCGGGCCGGGCCGCTCATATTCAGATTTTCCCCATATACCACGGAAGGACGAGCGAGCGCTTCGCGCTCGCTCGTAATTACTGCACTCACTGTTGCTGTGTTGCTCACTGTAACTGGTATAATCGAGGTTGCTGCTTTGATTGTCACTAGTTAGCTCCACTGATAGTTGATACAATCATACAGTGCTGCAAGTGCTATACCGTCGCAACGAGCAATCAAATTTTGTAATGGTGCTATCTCGCTTCCCGGTAATTAAAGCGGTGAAAAATATTTTACCGACCCATGTGGAATCATGGTACTTTGGACTTTTGGAGTAACTCTAGGGAAACTCCGTTTGAATTCCAGGTTGTTATTGTATTAAAAAAATAAAAAAAATCCAGACTGCTAAAGTCTTCATAGACGATTCCAATTAGCACCCAAAAATTAGCTCTGCAATCGAATCCAAAGTTGCCGTCGTCAAAGTTGCAATGGAAAGTCGAAAATACTATCGACTTTGACTTCGCAATTGATTGCAAAATGTGTTCATCCAAGAGAAGGTGCAGTCACTTTGATGTCAAGGAGAGGTGTTTAACCAGCGCCCCGTTGGGGGAGGGGGCAGAATCTGCCCTCTCCCGGATTTTCTCAATAACTTGAAAAAATGATAGATGTCAATGTGAAACTTGCAGTACCTTATGCTGCATCGATTCTACGTCTTCTCACCATATTTCAATGAAATTGATGCAGTATTTTGGGAGATAATGACGTTTTAATGACGTCATGTCATGCCATTTTTGTGTGGAAAAACGATAAATGTTTGACAAATCGTATAAAATCGAGTTTTAATGCGCAAATACACAACGTCAAAAGGACTGAAATGACATTCTCTTCAAAATGGCTATCTCAGATTTTCGAAATTTGGGGGTTCTGACCCCAAAAATTCAACACTTTTTTTGCGGAAAATTTCCACCAAATCATTTTTTAAAGATATTAACAAAACCGGAATATATATTGGAGAACCAAGTATGGACGATACCCAAACCAAATTTAAAAGGAATATATTTATTTTTGACTGACTTATGGCTCCCTAAGTACCTATAAGCAACTCATGACGTCATTTTTTAAGTTGCGGTTTTGGCTTTTAGTGACCAGATACAGACAAATAAATGCCGCCGCTATATTTCTGAGACAAACTGGTCTAGAAACATGCCTTTTTATTTATATTAAGCAATTTCAAATTTTGTCCTTTTGTGACCTGACCTTGACCCTTGCTTACAATTTCACTTTCGCTTATGCGGGAGATGCATTATACCTTTGACAGCACTTTCTGCAATAATAGTCGCAATCTAAGGCTTTGGATGGAAAGTATAGCCCATAAACCCATACCTAATTTTGACCTTTGGCCTGACCATGACCTGACATGTGACCTTATTTTGAAAAGTCGCGTGTGCTTTAGATGCGTCTCATTGAGAGCTTTCGATTGCCGCCTTGCGCGTCTCGCTGCGGTTATTGGTTCGGAAGATAACGACGAGGGGGGGGGGGGCAGAATCTGCCTCCCAGCGGGGCGTGTTCGGCTGAATACCCCAACGGGGAGCGGGTAACCCGCGCCGTGCCGGTGCTCGGCGCCACCTTCGCCGTGCCGGGGGGGGGGGTCGACCCCCCCCCCCCCTTTATGTGTCGCGGACGAGGCCGCTGGCCTCGTCTGCGTGTCGGACACCCGTGACCGTCACACCAGGCAGGACGGTAATCTGTATGTGCCCAGGTCCCGAACGGAGATGGGCCGCCGGCGCTTCCTTAGCCGTGCGCCGCAGCAGTACAACCAGCTACCACCGGACCTGACACGGCTCCCGGTACCCGTGTTCAGCAGACACCTCAGGCGCCACCTGTGCCGGGACCTGGGCTGAGAACCTGTTCTGCCAGCGTTGAGCTTGTGTCTCTTCTTATATCTTATGTGACAGGCATGTATGGAATGTGTGCGTGTGTGTCTGTTTGTGACCATGTTTTGGCCCACCCTCCTCGTATGTTTTATCTTTTTGACGAGAGGCCGTAAGAGCCACAAGTTTATTGTGGATGGTTTCAATATATGTCTATGTCTATGTCTTTAACTCGGCTCCTATGGGACGTGGACAAAACCGAAAACACCGTTTGAAAGCTCGTCAAAATGCATTTTGAAACTATTTCAGGCATTTTTTTTCTCAGGTCAATATTGAGGTCACCAGAGGTCACCAAGGGTCAGATTTTCAAGTTGTAGGACTTCGCTCCAGATACCCCCAGATATCACAGGAACTATGACAGCTAGGAACAAACGGAAAAAGCAATGGAAAGCTCTTGAAAAAATTTAATCGCCAAGGTGCCCTCAGATTTAAGCTCAGGTCAATCGTTTAAAGGAAATAGTTCACCTTGAAAAATGTTTACCCAACACGATTTGATTATATTTTTTAATACAATTTATTTTTATCTTGTCAAAAATGGCCTTATATCGCGCCGTTTCAGGACAGAAGGCAGTATATTTTTCTTCTTTATCAAAACTATATGCATACTCTCGTCAGACAGTCAGAGCTCATCAAATGTCAAAAAGGCTACTTTTTAGCTAAACAGGTTTCACAAATATATTTTTACCTAATAAAGATAGAGCAATAATTTTGACGCCATCGTGTTTGTCTGGTCAAGGCTCTTCGCATCATTTGCATGATGACCAGGTCAGGTCAACTTATAAATTTGACCTCAGGTCAAGGTCAAGTGGTGACCCAATTAGGTCATGTTGCACATTGAGACGTGTGTCAACGAGACAAACACATTTGTGCCAGTTTCACTTATCTATCTTGATTTTGTCGAGAGTTATTGGTAAAAAAGTGTTGGTGACCTCGGATGACCACATCTGACCCTGTAGAGGTCACTGAACAAAATTTGCAACTGGAACTTCAAGAATGGCCTATGATAACATGATCCAGAAAGAATTGGGCTGATACAATTCGTAGCTTCAGAATAGGAAGCATTTGATTATTTCCCCATTGACTTATAATGGGGAGGTCACGAAATTGACCCGACCTTAGGTCACCGATATAAAAAAAAATCCGAGATATACGAATTGTAGGTACTATTGCCCTTATGAAATCCTGTAAGTACGAAATCGATCGGCCAAAAAATATGGCTGTGATACGTCTGGAAACATTTTTGGAGGTGGGGTCACGTGACCTGGCCTGGTGACCTGAGACCTATTCACGGACCCTGCGGTTGGCTGCGGTTCGGCGGTCAGCAGTGGTCGGCAGCAGGGGGGTAACTAAAGTGGGGGTGGGGCGAACGGTATGACGTCACACGGCTGCGGTTGGCTGCGGTTTCGGCGGCCGGTACGAAGCAACCGCAGGAGAAATGTCACGTAAAGTGGCGCGCGCGCCATTCAGTGTTCAAGAGACGCCGGCTTGTGATGACGCATGAGGAAGGGGGCGGGGCTAGAGCCTGCTAGAAACCGCCGAACCGCAGGTGGTCGTGAACAGGCCTCTGACCTGACATGATCCGAGGTAACAAAATTCACACTATGTGGGTAATTGATGTCCCAACATCTGTGCCAAAAACGGCGGCGCGCAGCGCCGCCGTTTTTTTGCTATCCTCGAAAAACCTTAGGGGGGCGTCTAAATGCCCCCAGGCACGGAGCGGGTTAAGTCTAAATTGGTTAAACAAGACAGCGGTCAGGCGCGGATCCAGGGGGGGCGCTAGCCTCCTGAGCCCGGGTCGCGCCCGGGTCGTACCCATTTCGCGCCATACAAACGCGCCCGAAGGTCGCAACTTTCTGTACGTCGCCCCTCTGACCGAAATCCTGGATCCGCGCCTGGCGGTGATTCACTGCGTGGGCTTATAGAACGATAAACTGACTCCCGTGCCAGGCCCCCAGATGCGTCCACCGCACCAGCGTTTGATAAGTGACGTGGCATCTGGTGATAATACGAGGGGCGGCTGATAAGTTCGTGCCAAGCGGACCACCAGTTTTTAGGAGTCGCAACTCTCTAGGAGCATGACATCCAGGGCAAACATCCAGGGGCGTCGCCACCGGGGGAAAGAGGACCTGGGGGTACGGGCCCCCAGGATCGCTCAGCCCCCCCCCCCCCCCCTCGATGAAGATGATTTTAACTTTAGCCAATATGGCCGTGGGAAAGCCAACCACCCGCTCCCCCCCCCCCCACACTCGAAATATTGTGACGACGCTCCTGGAAACATCCCACCGGTAGGTACGGGTAGAAAATAACCCCATACATTTGGTAACAACTGTATATCTTGGTGTATTGCGAAAACGTGAGAAGAAGGCTGCGTGAAATACCTACGATCTTTTCCAGCGATGCCTAGCAAATCTATTGTTAACTCACTTGGAAACACAACCAAAGCACCGTTAAGCTACAGCAGCCTACACACATGTGCGGAATGTTAATTGTTCGCGAGGTCGACCGGCCATGGACTCACGACTACACAAGCCTGCCCGCTGCCTGCAACTGTGCTGATCGCCGGATGTTCATCAAGCGAGACAATGCTGGCCGCGATGGCATTGACGATAGTACGGCCATAAACCAGCGGTGACACACAGCGGTCGCCAACAATGCCTGAGGAGCGCCGCCGTAAGGAGCCTGTGCCGCTGGTACCGACTATTTGGTGACGGTCGGGTGACAGCACCCACCTGCCACTACCGGCTCCAGGCGAGCCTACCCCTACCTGCTGCCCGCCGCCGCCGCCGCCACCGGCTCCAACGTCGTCAGCCACCACTGGTACGTGGTGTTGGCGAGACACACCCCTCGGACTCGACAGCTGACGCAGGCGACACTCCGGGCCTCAGGAGCCCCGCCCCGCTCATGTATAACACAGTGAAGGAGGCGCAGTGTATATCAGGTCAGTGTAGTGCTGGGCTAGTGACTGACCTGACCTCAGTACCGGTGGCCAGTGTAGTGTTGAGCTGTAGTGACTGACCTGACCATGTGGCCACTGTAGTGTTCTGTAGGGATTGACCTGACCTGGTGTAGTGTGAGCTGTAGTGTAGTGTTGAGCTGTAGTGACTGACCTGACCCCGGTCCCGGGGGCGATCCGGCAGTCCAGGCGCCGCCGGGCCCGGCGGAGGCGGCTGGTGCGGGTCCGGGCCGCCGGGGGCCGACGAGCACTGCCTGCCACTGCTGTCCCGGCGGTACACGCTCCACCCGACCTCACGCCTCAACTGGTCCCGCACACCGCCCTGACCGAGGCCCCGACTCAGCAGGCAGTTATCCGTCCGGCTGTACACCTGCCTGTCAACGTCAGACACACAAATATGTCAACACCAGATACATATACCAGTCTGTCAACATCAGATACAAACACACACACACACACACACACACACACACACACACACACACACACACACACACACACACACACACACACACACACACACACACACACACACACACACACACACACACACACACACACACACACACACACACACACACACACACACACACACACACACACACACACACACACACACACACACACACACACACACACACACACACACACACACACACACACACACACACACACACACACACACACACACACACACACACACACACACACACACACACACACACACACACACACACACACACACACACACACACACACACACACACACACACACACACACACACACACACACACACACACACACACACACACACACACACACACACACACACACACACACACACACACACACACACACACACACACACACACACACACACACACACACACACACACACACACACACACACACACACACACACACACACACACACACACACACACACACACACACACACACACACACACACACACACACACACACACACACACACACACACACACACACACACACACACACACACACACACACACACACACACACACACACACACACACACACACACACACACACACACACACACACACACACACACACACACACACACACACACACACACACACACACACACACACACACACACACACACACACACACACACACACACACACACACACACACACACACACACACACACACACACACACACACACACACACACACACACACACACACACACACACACACACACACACACACACACACACACACACACACACAGTCTAGGGTGGCACTTATTCGGCGGTAAAATTTTGTTTTGAGAATTTCTACCGGGACGGGCAGCCAAACTGTTCTATCCCCAACAAAAAACAGGTGTGTAACTTTTTTTGGAAAAATATTTATATTTAGAGGTCGCGCAACGAGGTCAAAGTTTCCAAAAATAAATAAATCAGTGTTTTGTTTCTAAACGTTTTTCGTCGTAAATATCCTATTCGTAGCATATCATATTTTCACAACTGACGTAAATAACATGTATTCAACCAACACTTTTGGGTCTCGGTAGGTTCCCCTCAAGTATAGGCCACTCAAGGGGAAAGGTCTCATGAGTGTTCACTGTTCAGGTCATGCCGCCATGATAACAATAAGCAGGTCCACCACTCA
>JAXIVJ010008729.1:7500-54149 GCA_036785665.1 Chirona hameri | reverse complement strand
CGGCTCCCGCTGCCAAGTCTATGGCGGCCAAGAGGCGGAGCTTAATTTGAACAAACATTGAACACTTTTGCGGCCGCTGATGGCGTCCGATAAATGGCGCGTGTAGCGTTCGCAACGAATAGGCAATTTCATGGAAACCCTCAATGTTTTCCAAAAACCACTCAACCAGGCACGTAGCCAGGATTTCGTCCGGGGGGGGGGGGGGGGGGGGCAGCGCCTCGAAAGGGGCCCCTTCCCGAGCGTTGAAAGGGCCCCTTCCGAGCGTTGAAAGGGCCCCCTTTCCCAAGCGTTGAAAGGCCCCCTCCCCCACCAAAAAAAAACGCATGGAAAGGCACGTTACAAGCTGGAAAATGCAGTATGGCAGGTATGCATGGCCATGCCAACGTTTAGGAGCAGGAGTTTAGCGAACTGCCACATCAACTTTGGAACCAGGGACACGAATTTGGAATCAGCTATACCAACTTGGAATATTTTTTTAAGCTCAAGGCCTGGAACTCTTTAACAAATTGCAGTCGCGGAGCGGCGATAAATTTTGAGTATTATGCCCTGGGTTGCTTTCTCATCAATGCGTCGCATTGCGTATGGTGCGGACCTCTAAAATTGCTATATTGTGCGTTTAAAAGTGCGGGGAAAAGGTGCTAAAATGAACTATTTTGCCCAATAATATAGGAAAACTAGCAACATTACACATAAACGCGCCGAGAAACTGACCGATTTTTTCCTAACCCGCATATAATTGAATTGCGGAGCGAAAATTTTTAAGTTTGAGTCCCTGTACAACTGTATTCTTACTGTTCAAAGCCCAAGGTCCCTTCAGATCGTCTAGGGGCCCCTCTGACTTTTTCTACGCCTTTCCGGACCTGTTCAGGGACTCATCTGGGATCCGCGAAGCGAAAAGACATGATGTGGAGTGGGTGATATATATATATATATAATACAAAGAGGGCTTACCTCTACAGGAAAAAATTAAATCGGATCTTTCGGTATATTGTAGCACCCTGACGAAGGGTGTTACAATATACGCGAAAGCTCGGCTTTTAATATTTTATTGTGGAGTAAGTCCTCTTTGTATTTAATCTTCATCTGCGATCTCTACGTGCTTTGACCCTTCCGGTCTCACAGAGATCCTGTGACCTTCCAAGAAGCCCCTCTTGTGTGTCAAGGGGCCCATTCGGCCTGTTCAGAGATCCTTCCGACCCGGCCAGGGACTGGACTGGCTGCTTTGTCGCCCTGCCGACATGCTCAGGGGCAGGGGCGGCGGATTGCGGGGCGCATGGTACTCAAAATCCCCCCCCTCCCCTCAAATGAAAATCCTTGGGAGGGGCAAGGGGTCATGTTGCCCAGATTGAGCAGGCTAAAATCTGGGGGGGGGGGGGCAAAACTACCCTTTGCCCCCAGGATTTTCGACTGGGGGGGAATTTTGGGTACCCTGCCCCCGCAATCCGCCGCCCACGCTGCTCAGGGGCCCCCTCCGACCTGCCCAGTGTGCCCCTCCAGTCTGGCTAGGAACTCATCCGGCCATGTTCAAGGGGCCTTCCGACCGGCCAAGGGACCATTTTCGGTCTAGCAAGGGCCCCTCTGACTTGCCCAGAGAGCCCCTCCGATCGGCCCAGCGACTCTTCTGGTCGGCCTGCGCTGGCTGCTTTGTCGCCCTTGCCGACATGCTCAAGGAGCCCTCCGACATGCCCTGGAGCCCCTCCGTGCTGGCCAGGGGCCACTTCGGCATGTTTCAGGGGCCCTTCTTACCCGCCCAGGGGTCCTTTCGGTCTGATCAGGGGCCCCTCCGATCTGCGCTTGGCCCTCTGGCGGCCATTTCCCTGCTGGCGGCCAGAATTACTGTTATTAACGTATTTAACCCTCGCCCTACGGGATCTTTCTTCACCTTCGCCCTACGGGGGGGGGGGGGAGGGGCTGACCATTCCCCCTGTTAACGTCCGAACCAAGCAACTTAGAGCAATGCGGGTGAGTACCAGCATGTTACCGGTCATGACAGGAATATAACAGTATGCGATTTTTAGGTTTCAGGGTTAACGGGTGACCTTCCAGGTCAAGTGAATGACCTCGGATCGACCACGTCCAGAACAGCGATTTGCTCTGTCAGAAAACCTCAAATTAGAAATTGATAAATGTAAATAAAAAGGCCTGTTCCTAGACCAATTTTGTCTCAGAAATACAGAAAGGTAATTATTTGTTCGTATCTTGTCAAAAAAGTCAAAAAGTTATTCCAAAAATTACGTCATGAGTTTCTTACACTTAGGGAGCCATCACTAAGTTAAAAATAGAGATATTGTTTTGAAATTTGGTTTGGTATTGTCCATACTCAGTTCTCTCACATATATTCCGATTATTCTAACATCTTTGAAAATTTGGATTCTGTGGGTGATTTTTCCAATAAAATCCGTTTTTTTGGGGGGGGTCAACAACCCAAAATTTCGCAAATTCGGACATTGCCATTTGAAAGAAAATGTCATTTTGTATCTTTCTTTAATTGCGTTTGCAATTTGCTTTAAAACTCCGTTTTCTACGATTTTTCAAATATGTATCGTTTTTCCTACCAAGATGACGTCATCAAAACATGATTATCTCCCAAATTCTTAACTAATTTCAATTAAATTTTTAAACCATACGTATAATTGTTGTAAACACAGCTTCTGAAATTTCAGCAAGATGCACCGCATGTATAAAAAGTTATTCAAGGAAAACCTCAGGGGGGTGCTGTCAGCCCCCTCCCCCTCCGTAGGGCGAGGGCTGAGTCATTCCATGAACGTGTCGGCGAAACGGTTCATGTGCCTTATATAGTACCTTTCGGACGCAAGGCAGCATTGTATCTAGTTAGTCAACCGGCAGACTGCTTCCAGCGACAGAAAATTCGCTCTCATAAACTCTGTCAGCGGGCCAGCTGCTGGCGATCCGTGGATGCCAGACTTGGGCGGTGGCGCCGGACCGGTCTCGGCGGAGGATGCCCCAGCAGAGGCGTGCAGCGGTGCACCGCTCCCGGCGGCGGTGGCGGCGGTGGTTGTGGCGGCCCCATCACTGCGCCTCTGTGCAGCCTGAGCAGTGGCCTGTTGGTAGATCGGGTAAAATGTCACACGATGAAATGTGTAATCGATCGGTATTACGTTTTACGGCGCGGTCACCTAATTTACACCATATGTTGCTCTGTTCACCGTTAAGTGTCTTGATAGTGGCGTGGCTGCGATATTTGGCTGATATTAGCTTAACATTGATTTGTAAATGGGATTTACGGTCACATAAATTACACACATTCACACACTGTCATTAACACGTCATTGTTAATTACGATGCAAAACAAACTAATTTTAAGTCATTCCATGAAGTATCGGCGAATTGGACGATGTGCCAGTCCTTTCGAACGCAAGGCATCATTGTGTGTAGGTAATCTACCGGCAGACCGCTTCCAGCGGCAGAAAATTCGCTCTCATAAACTCACTGCCAGTGAGTCAGCTGCTGGCGATCCGTGGGTGCCAGACTTGGGCGGTGGCGCCGGACCGGTCTCGGCGGAGGATGCTCCAGCAGAGGCGTGCGGCGGTGCACCGCTCCCGGCGGCGGTGGCGGTCCCACCACCGCGCCTCTGTGCAGCCTGAGCAGTGGCCTGTGGGTAGATCGGGTAAAATGTCACACGATGAAATGTGTATCCGATCGGCATTACGACATAAGACGGTCACTTTGACACCACATGTAACTCTGCTCATCGTGAACTGCCTTGATATTGGTGTAGCTACGATTCACCGATAAGTGCCTTGATATAGGTATTGCTGCGATATTTGCCTGATAATGGCTTTGAATGGATTGAAAAATGGGATTTATCGGCATACAAATTGCACACGCTCACGAACGGTCGTTAACTCGGCACTATCCATTACCATTCAAAGCGAGCAAATTCAATGCCATTTTAATATGAGTGTAGGCGAAATAGAACATATGCCAGCCCTTTCGGACGCAAAGCACCTTTGCATGTTGCTAATTTACCGACAGATCGCTTCTAGCGGCAGAAAATTCACTCTCACTGTGTGATTATCGCGCAGTCGCACTCAGTGAATGATCTGAATACCACACGATTGTAAGCAATGGGAAGGCTCAAGGTACTAACCTGTGATTGACGGTAGTGTTTCTGTCTTTTCTGCCGCTTTGTTCTCGCCGATTGAGGCATAGATGTAAAAGGAAATCACATAGTAATGAAATACCTATTAAATATGTGATATGCAAAGAGATGATTTGGTACTATACAGGCGATGTACAGAAACTTCGACGACGACGATGTCGTTTCCATGTCAAGTGAAAAATTAGCATGTTCACGTGAATACGCTTGTTAATACCGTGATCCTCCTTGTTGCTGATTTTCTTTATTTAGCATTTTTGGATCTTTCAGTCGCATATCACACGGGCCGTTTTGCCAGCATAAAAAATGAATAGTCGGCACGTGCAGACCACTCGCCGAGCCAATCGCCTGAAGTCAAAATCCTGAACTGCACCTGTTGTCTTCCTGTTCCGGTATCCCGCTCTGGTATCTGATACCGTATCCCGCAGCACATATTCTGTATTCCTTTCCCGTATCCCGCTCCCGTATTCCGTTCCCATATCCCGCTCCCGTATCCCTCTCCCGTATCCCGCTCCCGTATCCCGCTCCCGCATCCCGTATCCCGTATCTCGTATCCCGTATCCCGTATCCCGTATATCTTATTTCGTATTTTTTTTATTTTCTATTCCGTATTCAGTATTCCGTGTTCCGTATCCTTATCCCGTATCCGTATCCCGTTGCCATATCGGCATCGGCATCTGTATCGGCATCGGCATCTGTATCTGTATCTGTATCTGTATCTGCATCTTCATCTGCATCTGTATCTGTATCTGTATCTGTATCTGTATCTGTATACGTATCCCGTATCCCGTATCCCGTATCCCGTATCTCTTATTTCGTATTTTGTATTTTGTATTCCGTATTCAGTATTCCGTGTTCCTTATTCCGTATCCTTATTCCGTATCCGTATCACGTTGCCATATCGGTATCGGTATCGGTATCGGCATTGGCATCGGCATCGGCATCGGTATCGGTATCGGCATCGGCATCGGTATCGGCATCGGCATCGGCATCGGCATCGGCATCTGTCTGCATCTGTCTGCATCTGTCTGCATCTGTCTGCATCTGTCTGCATCTGTCTGCATCTGTCTGCATCTGTCTGCATATGTCTGCATCTGTCTGCATCTGTCTGCATCTGTCTCTGTATCTGTATCTGTATCTGTATCTGTATCCGTAACCGTATGCGTATACGTATCCCGTATCCCGTATCCAATATCCCGTATCCCGTATCTCGTATCCCGTATCCCGTATCCCGTATCCCGTATCCCGTATCCCGTATCCCGTTCCAGAATCCCGTTCCCGAATCCCGTTCCCGAATCCCGTTCCCGAACCCCGTTCCCGAATCCCGTTATCTCTGGGCTTTAGAATAAAGAGTTCGGAAATTAGATATGCGCCTATTTGAAATCCACCGAACAGCGGTTCGGTTTTTGCTTAGCATGCGTTTCACTACGCCGAGCTTTTGCCGACGCCGACGATCTGGAGCGAAATATTTTTGATGTACTGCTTTATAACGCCGAGTAAAAAAATGGCCTGAAAGCGTTATATTAACACTGATATTATCACGTTCATGTCAATCAATATGAATATATTTTGGGTGGTTATTGGTCCAGCTGTATATTTTTGTATTGTCCACCGCCCTCTGTTATTGACAATATGGCGGTGTGATGAAATACATATTATATAACGGCCAATTTATATATTCCAGGCCGATTTAAGATATTCAATATTTAATAGAAAGTTTCGGTTTTCATGCATGATAGAGACGGTGCATGGGCCTGCACAATTACGTTTGTTTCAGCTCTTCAAGTCTCATAGGTTCGGAGCACTAAATTAAATCGTGAAGGACGACATAAAGGCGTGATTTGCGTTTGTGGAGCGATTAACTTTGCACGCGCCACGCACTGCTCGCCAAACCACATTGCATACGCCAGCCCTTGCATTTCTCTACACGCCTGCGTTTGTCGCATGCCGATCAGACTGATGGTTGTTAAAGGAAATAGTTCACCTTCAACATGAGATTTTGAACTGAAATAGCAGTTTTGTAGCCCGTGTTGAGAAATCCTTATCTGCAACTTTTCTTGGCTGAAAAGACTCTCCAGCCGAAGATATTTGACTTTTTGGCGAAGGAATGCGGCGCATATATGATATACCGTACCATCTGAGAGTCTGGTCTGAGCATGCGCAGACCAATAACGCACACCATAACATTACTAATTTACGACATTCTGTCCTGAATTGGCGCGATGTAGGACCATTTTTTAAAAGAAAAAGAGAAACTGTATTAAAAAAAATATAAAATCGTGTTCTGAAAATTTTCCGAAGGTGAACTATTTCCTTTAAAGGAAATAGTTCACCTTCGGAAATGTTTTCAGAACACGATTTTATTATATTTTTTAATACAGTTCCTTTTTTTCTTTTAAAAAATGGTCCTACATCGCGCCAATTCAGGACAGAAGGTTGTAAATTATTGATTGTATGGTGTGCGTTATTGGTCTGCGCATGCTCCATGGCAGTGCTGGCACTTTCAGACGGTACGGTACATCATATATGCGCCGTATTCCTTCGCCAAAAAGTCAAATATCTTCGGCTGGAGTCTTTTCAGCCAAGAAAAGTTCCAGATAAGGATTTCTCAACACGGGCTACAAAACTGCTATTTCAGTTCAAAACCCATATTGAAGGTGAACTATTTCCTTTAAGATATGGACCTGGGATGGCATCGTGTTTCGCGCTTTTCAGCATTTTTCACACATTTCGCTCCGGGTTTTCCACGTGTTGAGTCAATGGGGAAAAAGTCGTTTTTGCCGCTCGTGCCACGTGCGCCACGAACGTCCCACCTAAGATTTTCCAAGTCACCGCACACCGTCGGGCGGGGCGGCGTGGCGTGCCAAAATTGCACCCGCCTGCGACGCACCGTTTGGCCTGCACGTCGTCGCAACAACGACACGACTGATGTTGGCGGACAGACAGACAGAAAGAATGACAGACGGATCCTGTTCTTTTAGTAATATATAGAAGACAAGCGCCTTTGGCGCTCGCTGAGCTGAGCGAGAACAAAACGATGTGTGCATTTATATTCATTGCAAGTCGATTTATGCATTTAGATGTATTGCAAATCGAGTTATGCATTTAGATTTGTGGGAAAGCAAGTCTTTGGTACGTTCTGCTGGCTTGCTATCACTGTGTTGGCAGGCGTTCCCGTCCAGTGTCCAATTCCCGCACCTGTCCCGTTCCAATATTTCATTCTCGTTTCCCGTTCCCGTATTCTGTTCCCGAAATATGTTGCCGTTCCGAACTTGACCAATTGCGTGTGTGCTTTACATTCCGTTCTATCCCGTTCCCGTCCCGTTGCCGTCCCGTTGCCGTCCCGTTGCCGTCCCGTTGCCGTCCCGTTGCCGTCCCGTTGCCGTCCCGTTCCCGTTCCCGTCCCGTTCCCGTCCCGTTCCCGTCCCGTTCCGTTCCCGTCCCGTCCCGTTCCTGTTCCGTTCCCGTTCCGTTCCCGTTCCGTTCCCGTTCCCGTTCCGTTTCCGTTTCCGTTCCCGTTCCGTTCCCGTTCCGTTCCCGTTCCGTTCCCGTTCCGTTCCCGTTCCGTTCCCGTTCCGTTCCCGTTCCGTTCCCGTTCCGTTCCCGTTCTGTTCCCGTCCCGTTCCTGTCCCGTTCCCGTTCCCGTCCCGTCCCCGTACTGTGCCTGTCCCCGTGCTCGTTACGTGCCGGTCCCGTGCCCGTACCGTGCCCGTGCCCGCCCCGTTCCCGTCCTGTTCCCGTCCCGTTCCCGTCCCGTTCCCGTCCCGTTCCCGTCCCGTTCCCGTCCCGTTCCCGTCCCGTTCCCGTCCCGTTCCCGTCCCGTTCCCGTCCCGTGCCCGTTCCCGTCCCCGTCCCCGTCCCCGTACTGTGCCTGTCCCGTGCTTGTTACGTGCCGGTCCCGTGCCCGTCCCGTGCCCGTCCCGTGCCCGTCCCGTGCCCGTCCCGTGCCCGTCCCGTGCCCGTCCCGTGCCCGTCCCGTGCCCGTCCCGTGCCCGTCCCGTGCCCGTCCCGTGCCCGTCCCGTGCCCGTCCCGTGCCCGTCCCGTGCCCGTCCCGTGCCCGTCCCGTGCCCGTCCCGTGCCCGTGCCCGTCCCGTCCCGTTCCGTTCCCGTCCCGTTCCCGTCCCGTTCCCGTCCCGTGCCCGTGCCCGTCCCGTCCCCGTCCCCGTCCCCGTCCCCGTCCCCGTCCCCGTCCCCGTCCCCGTCCCCGTCCCCGTCCCCGTCCCCGTCCCCGTCCCCGTCCCCGTCCCGTGCCCGTGCCCGTCCCCGTCCCCGTCCCGTGCCCGTCCCGTCCCGTCCCGTTCCCGTCCCCGTCCCGTCACCGTCCCCGTCCCCGTACTGTGCCTGTCCCGTGCTTGTTACGTGCCGGTCCCGTGCCCGTCCCGTGCCCGTCCCGTGCCCGTCCCGTGCCCGTCCCGTGCCCGTCCCGTGCCCGTCCCGTGCCCGTCCCGTGCCCGTGCCCGTCCCGTTCCCGTTCCCGTTCCCGTCCCGTTCCCGTTCCCGTCCCGTTCCCGTCCCGTTCCCGTCCCGTTCCCGTCCCGTTCCCGTCCCGTTCCCGTCCCGTTCCCGTCCAGTTCCCGTCCCGTGCCCGTGCCCGTCCCATTCCCGTCCCCGTCCCCGTCCCTGTCCCCGTCCCCGTCCCCGTCCCCGTACTGTGCCTGTCCCGTGCTTGTTACGTGCCGGTCCCGTGCCCGTCCCGTTCCCGTCCCGTTCCCGTCCCGTTCCCGTCCCGTTCCCGTCCCGTTCCCGTCCCGTTCCCGTCCCGTTCCCGTCCCGTTCCCGTCCCGTTCCCGTCCCGTTCCCGTCCCGTTCCCGTCCCGTTCCCGTCCCGTTCCCGTCCCGTTCCCGTCCCGTTCCCGTCCCGTTCCCGTCCCGTTTCCGTCCCGTTCCCGTCCCGTGCCCACTCCCGTACCCGTCCCGTCCCCGTCCCCGTCCCCGTCCCCGTCCCCGTCCCCGTCCCCGTCCCCGTCCCCGTCCCCGTCCCCGTCCCCGTCCCCGTCCCCGTCCCCGTCCCCGTACTGTGCCTGTCCCGTGCTTGTTACGTGCCGGTCCCGTGCCTGTCCCGTGCCCGTGCCCGTCCCGTTCCCGTCCTGTTCCCGTCCCGTTCCCGTCCCGTTCCCGTCCCATTCCCGTCCCGTTCCCGTCCCGTTCCCGTCCCGTGCCCGTGCCCGTCCCGTCCCGTTCCCGTCCAGTTCACGTCCCGTTCCGTTCCCGTCCCGTTCCGTTCCCGTCCCGTTCCGTTCCCGTCCCGTTCTCGTTCCCATATAGTTCCCGACTCCATCCCCGTCCCCGTCCCCGTCCCCGTCCCCGTCCCCGTCCCCGTCCCCGTCCCCGTCCCCGTCCCCGTCCCCGTCCCCGTCCCCGTCCCCGTCCCCGTCCCCGTCCCCGCCTCCGCCCCCGTCCCCGTCCCCGTCCCCGTCCCCGTCCCCGTCCCCGTCCCCGTCCCCGTCCCCGTCCCCGTCCCCGTCCCCGTCCCGTCCCCGTCCCCGTCCCCGTCCCCGTCCCCGTCCCTGGCCCGTTCTCGTCCCTGTCCTGTCCCGTTCCCGTTTAAGTCCCGTGGACGTCCCTGTCCCGATCCCGTCCCTGTCCCGTTCCCGTTCCCGTTCCCGTCCCGTCCCGTCCCGTCCCGTCCCGTCCCGTTCCCGTTCCCGTTCCCGTTCCCGTTCCCGTTCCCGTTCCGTTCCGTTCCGTTCCGTTCCCGTTCCCGTTCCCGGTCCCGGTCCCAGTCCCAGTCCCCGTCCCCGTCCCCGTCCCCGTCCCCGTCCCCGTCCCCGTCCCCGTCCCCGTCCCCGTCCCCGTCCCCGTCCCCGACAGACGGATTCTGTTCTTTTAGTAATATAGACAAGCGGCTGTGGCGCTCGCTTCGCTGAGCGACAACAAAACGATTTATGCATTTATATGCATTGCATAGTATGGTAATTATTCATTGTACATTATTCATCACCCTCTGTTTCAATATTCCGCAAATTTATTTTCGTTAAAAGCCTCTTATTGTTTTGCAATCTACTACAAACCCTACACGTCGTAGCTTTTCTAACTCGGGCCGACGTCGAGCGGACGTCGTCGGCTCGATGTCGGAGTAACATCGGCTACACGTCGCGAGCACGTCGGTTCAACAGCGGGTGCGATTTATGCACCCGCTGGACAATGGGTGGCAAAACGGCAATGGGCACCGTATGGGCAATGGAGAACATGCATGGTAAATCATAATTGAAGATTTCGGCGAAAATAGTTGATTGACAAGTGTGGCCCGCTTGCTCCGCAATGCGAAGGTAACCAAGTTCCCGTATCCCGTATCCCGTTGCCGTAGCCCGTTCCCCGTAGCCCGTAGCCTGTAGCCCGTAGCCCGTAGCCCGTAGCCCGTAGCCCGTAGCCCGTAGCCCGTAGCCCGTAGCCCGTAGCCCGTAGCCCGTAGCCCGTAGCCCACTCCCGTAACCCGTTCCCGAATCCCGTTCCCGTACCTTACTCGTTCCAAACATCACCAATCTCGTGTAGGCTTTACAATAAAGAGTTCGGATTTTTAATATGCGTCAATTTGGTATCCGCCGACGGAGGTTCGTTTTTTGCTTAGCTTGCTTTTTACTATGGCAAGATTTTGCCGACGCAAATTGGTCCAATGACTAAATAGCTTGATGTAATATTTTATTACGAGCAAATCGGACGGTAAACGGAAAAAAACTAGAGGGTACAACAAGCTGGTACCGAAGCTTAAAATCTCGTATTCGTCCCCGTGACCTTGACCGTTGACCGCTAGGTGATTTGTTGTTCTTCCTGACGCAAGCTGGGGTGCCGGCGAGTCGTTTGAGCCCTTTTTCGATTAAATCGGACGGTAAACGAAACAATTAGAGGGTACCCCGTGCGATGACATTTCAATAACCTCTGGAGGTCAAACCGTTTGTCCTAGGTCAAAACGGATCGCATATACGTGCATAACCACCGGGCACGCCTCAACCTATTCCGGGTGAGGGCGGGTGAGGGCGCTGGAACAGCCCCCATAAAGGTAGGCATGCTCAGGGGGTTTCACCTGTGGTGTGAGCCATAGGGAAGCCCGATTTGCTAGCCGCGACCCTTGAGTGACGTCACTGGGCGTCACCTGGACCGAGCGCCGGGAGCCTCAAAACGTAAACAAAACGGCGGCCATTCGTAAGCTTGTGGTAATCTGGGTAGGATTTGGCTAGGACTTTGGGCGATGTTTTATTTACGTTCTGTTTTTTTATGTGATCCTGAAAGTTGCTTATATCAATGATAGGAATTATTCAACACTAATTTAACGATTCTGGCTCCCGGAACTTAACTTTGATGGTGCCTTTGACAAAACTAGTTTAGGTGCATCCCAAACCGAAGACTAATGTGATGTGGATCAGGAGCAGGATATGAAAGATTGATACATTTCTCACTGTGGGCCTGTTCCAGTGGCGCCTATAACCTCCTCTAACCTCCTCCAAGTTGCTCCAACTTGCAACTGTCTGTAATAGGATAGGACAGTTGCAAGTTGGAGAAACTTGGAGGAGGTTAGAGGTGCCACGGGAACAGGCCCCATGGTTCGACTTATCTTAAAGGAAATAGTTCACCTTCAACATGGGATTTTGAACTGAAATAGCAGTTGTGTAGCCCGTGTTGAGAAATCCTTATCTGCAACTTGTCTTGGCTGAAAAGACTCCAGCCGAAGATATTTGACTTTTTGGCGAAGGAATGCGGCGCATATATGATATACCGTACCGTCTGAGAGTGCCAGCACTGCATGGAGCATGCGCAGACCAATAACGCACACCATAACATTAATAATTTACGACCTTCTGTCCTAAATTGGCGCGATGTAGGACCATTTTTGAAAAGAAAAAAAGAAACTGTATTAAAAAATATAATAAAATCGTGTTCTGAAATTTTTCCGAAGGTGAACTATTTCCTTTAATGTTTGACCATACTTTAACTTTTCACAAGATGCACTCTCTGGTTTATATATATATATAAACCTGGCCAATGCTTTCTGTTCAATTTCTGTACAATCTTAAGATTGTTAAAAACAAAAATAAGATTGTACAATCTTAACCCGCGAGTTACGGGGGTGGCTATTTTTTGCCCCCCCCCTCCCGTTATTTTGCAATAACTCTTAAACTAACACCGGTATCATCACCAAACTTGCAGTACCTTCTCTCACCTCAATTCTACACATGTTGGCAAAAGGACAAATATGAGGTTATGATAGGTGAACCGGGAATGACGTCAGAGTGACGTCATGTTCTTCGGTTTTGGTTGCAAAATAATGGTTTGCGGAAAACGCTGTCAAAGGTACGATGTTTGAGATAAACTCAATTGTCTTAAATAAAAATACTGACAATAGACCGGGCTATCACACTGCTATCTCGGATTTTTGAGGGTTTTTTTTAATTCAAAATTTTTAGAAATCCAAATATTTTTTTTTAATCAAATTTTCAAGAAAAAATCATAATTATAAAAAAACGGAATATATGTGATCGAGATGTGTGCGGTGAATATGTGTACCAAATTTGAAGTCGATATCTTCCAAAATGACTGAGTTATGACCTTTAAATGACATAAATCGGCCACCTCTCACAGCATTACTATGCATAAAAAACGCATTTCCAATTTTGCTTTTTACTTCTATTTATATGGAACAAACAATGTTCTAAGGTCATTTTACGCGCTCTAGACGATAAACAAATCCATAAACATGTGTTACAACGCCTAATGACCGTAATCTGCAGTTTGACCTCGTGACCTCGGATGACCTTGACCTGACTCAAGGTCATAAACAGCTTAGAAAGGTACTTAGAAGTGTCAGACACACGAATCATACCGATTTATCGACAGCTTATGCGTTTAATATCGCAATTTTGCGCGACAATTCCATCCATCGAGACCTTTTGACACGGTCAAACATTTTGTACTTGACCTGACCTGTGACGTCATCGGTGACCCCGAGATCAATAATATTATGTTTCCCTCGATAAATTTCCCAGGGCTATCGAATGCCGTTTGAATTTTTACATTCGGTCCAGTAGTTCCGCAGATCCGAGGGGGGGGGGGGGGGGGGGGGGGCAAAAAATAGCCCCCCCCCCCCCCCAGTAAGTCGCGTTATGAAATATACCCCAGTAACTCGCGGGTTAACCCGCGCACTGCAGGGGGTTGATTTCCGCCCCCCTCAGGTTTTTCAAAGATAGCGAAAAAACGGCGGCGCGCTGCGCCGCCGGGTTTTCGCACACCTGTCAGGACATCAATTGCGCACACTTTGAGAGAAAAAAATATCCTAGAGTCATCTCAGGTCAGGTCACCAGACCAGGTCAAGTGACCCCACCTCCAAAAATGTTTGCAGTTGTGCCAAAGCCAGAGTTTTTCACCGATCAGTTTGAAACTTACAGGATGTCATGAGGGCATACGTACGTACAATTAGTTTATCTCGGAATTTTGATATCGGTGACCTAAGGTCAGGTCAATTTTGCAACCTCCCCATAATAAGTCAATGGGGAAATATACAAATGCTAAGGATATGCGTGATATTAGTCCAATTACTTCTGGATCATGTTATTATAGGATATTCTTGATGATCCAAGTGTAAGTTTTGTTCAGTGACCCCTATTGGGTCATTTAAGGTCATGCGAGGTCACGCTCACTTTTTTATGTCAATAACTCTCGACATAATGAAGATAGAGAAGTAAAACATACATCAATGTGTTTTTCTCGTCAAGACACGTCTTCCCATATGCAACATGCCCTACTTGGGTCACCACTTGACCTTGACCTGAGGTCAATTTTTTTAATTAACTTAACAAGATCACCATGTATATCATTCAAAGCGCCTTGACAAGATAAACACAATGACGTAAACAGTTTTTCGTTATCTTTATTACATAAAAAGTTAATAGCAAAAAAACTATTTAGCAAAAAAACGTCATTTTTTTTCTTTTTTGACCTCTGGAGCATAGACGTAGGAGCCGGGGGGCAGGAGGGGGCAGCTGCCCCCCCCCCCCCCCAACATTTTGGATTTTAACATTACGCCTATGGGCGTTGCATGCAAAGAATCGACTTCAGAATGCCTCCTGCCTCCCCAACTTGAACATAGTTCCTACGCCCCTGCTCTGGAGCCTCAAATATTGACCTTAGATCAAATTTGAGGACACCTTAGCGATTTAAAATTTCACTGACTGGCGTTTGCTGTTTCCCGTTTGTTTCTAACTAGTATAGTTTCTGAGATATATGGGAATTTCTGGAGCGATGTCCTAAAACGAGAAAAAACTGGAAAATTTGACCTTTGATGACCTCTGGTGACCTCAATTTTGACCTGACCTAAAACAATACTGCAATACTTTCGATAGAACATGTATCAAGCTATCAAATGGCGTTCTCCGCTTCTCGCTACATAGCGTAGTTTTCGAGATATCAGGGGGGGGGTCGGAAATCAACCCCCCTGCAGTTCGTGTTCGGCGCAAAGCCCCTGCAGTGCGCGGGTTAAGAGACTGGGAAACCTATCTGGTAGATATCTATATAGATATCTACCAGATAGGTTTCCCAGTCTTATGAAGACAATAGGTAGATAGGTTGCTAATATAGGTTGCTAGCTGTGATGGATGGAAAGTGGAAAACCTTGAATGGATACTTGATAGGTTGTTTACCAAGGTCATGGCGATGACCTGAGGTCACCAATTTCAGAACGGCTGATGAAATCGTATGCGGCGAATCGATTGGTGCTTGTTGCGAGCGAATTTTTCCAGCCGTTGCTGAGATTCCATTTGGCTGCAATGCCAAATATGACGTTTGTGTTCTGTTGTTCTATTACCCTGGTTCTGCCATATCCCACGGTTGGAGTTTCCTATTCAAATGGTGGGGAAACTGCCCCACCAACTTTGTGCTTTGCCTCACCAACTTTTGTCAGATTTGAAGGTTTACTGGTGTTAAAATGGTAATTGTTCGCCTCAACCATGCCTAACCAGCCAATATGAGCCAGCCAGCCAATATGACATTTTGCCCCACCTACTTTTTCTGAAAAGCTCCACCCATGCCATATCCCTGCAAAGTTTTCTTCGTCCTCGGGCACAATCTACTTTATTCATTTTAAAAGATCTGGTTCAATCTCAGTCGGTGTTGCTTCTATTTACAAATTTGTAATTTATGCATGATTTCCGCGCATTGGGTTGACATTTTCGAGGTCCTTGTTTCTTCACCTGAAGGCCAAAATTATACCTGGGCCTAATTCCGGAACGGGGTAGGGGTACGGGAACAGGGTACGGGCACGGGGCACGGGGCACGAGAAAGGGGTATGGGAACGGGTACGGGAACGGGCACGGGAACGGGAACGGACACGGAAACGGAAACGGACACGGGCACGGAAATGGACTGGGAACGGACACGGACACGGGAACGGACACGTGAACGGACACGGGAACGGACACGGGAACGGACACGGGAACGGACACGGGAACGGACACGGGAACGGACACGGGAACGGACACGGGAACGGACACGGGAACGGACACGGGAACGGACACGGGAACGGACACGGGAACGGACACGGGAACGGACACGGGAACGGACATGCGACCACATTGATTTGCCTCCAGCAATGCCCCGATCGCATTGGTTTGCCTCAAGCTTCATATATGAGATGCAGTCATGCATTTAAACGGACATCTGTATATTTCTTCCAAAAATGACTTAGAGAAACCATTCCACCACCATCGCCTTCCACTCGTAGTGACTCGTAGATATTCATGTAGTTGAGTGGGTTTGAAAAACATTGAGTGTTTTCATGAAATTGCCTATTCGTTGCGAACGCTACCGCGCCATTTATCGGACGCCATCAGCGGCCGCAAAAGTGTTCAAAGTTGTTCAAATTAAGCTCCGCCTCCTGGCCGCGGGAGCCGCGGCGGCCGCAGACCCCGTGAACACTGAACAGGCCTCTGCGCTCCGCCAGAGGCCTGTTCACGGGGTCTGCGGCCGCCGCGGCTCCCGCGGCCAGGAGGCGGAGCTTAATTTTAACAACTTTGAACACTTTTGCGGCCGCTGATGGCGTCCGATAAATAGCGCGGTAGCGTTCGCAACGAATAGGCAATTTCATGAAAACCCTCAATGTTTTTCAAAACCACTCAACTACATGAATATCTACGAGTCACTACGAGTTGTCATTTGTGGTCAAACAACCGCCAGTGAGCTGCGATATCATCAAAACAGTGCGCAACCTTTGTCAGACGCGCGCCATTTATGTCGAAGTTCTTTTGCGGCTGCTCCCGAGCAACCGCAGGAGCCGCAAAACGGAGAGTCTCTCCTCCCGGATCTGCTCTTTCGTGATTGGCTGACGATTAAGCCCCGCCCTTTTGGCCGCGGGAGCCGCGGCGGCCGCAGACCCCGTGAACAGGCCTCAGGGAAGGAAGGTTTAGTGAGAGCGTCATGCGTATATTTTTGGGTAGACAAAGAAGTGCCACATATAGATATTGCTTTATTTATCTGCATTTTTCTGTGACACATGTATGGTTTCAAATATTCATCAATATCGATATATCAATCACAATGTATAACAGATCAAATTAGTGTTTGGGGGCACAGCGGCTGACAAATAATTATAACTAACCTATACAGTCACGCGCTACACTATCCGCTCGTAGAAGAGTATGTATGCCTGAGCCTTCCTTGTCCAGGGTGACCTCGGTCACGCGAGTGTCGCTCACGTAAAACCAGCGGCCCGGCTCGGGCTCAGCGACTGCCGTTTCCGCCACCTCGTCTCCGGGGTCCGTCTGCGCCGCCTGCGCGCAAGCTAATCGGCAGGCGTCGCCGATGTACCGCGTCAGCCAGGCAGGGTTAACGTTGAGCCGATCACAGCGCCCTCGCACGCGCATGTAGGCCGAGTAGTGCCCGCTGGTGAGCAGGCCGCTGTGCTCCACCAGGCCGAACAGGGAGTAGAGAACACGCCGCTGCCGGCGGTCCATCTGCGGCAGGTCCTGGCAGATGGAGGAACAAAATGGTGCCAGGTCAAGCAGCTCGCTGAACATGACGTGATGGTTGATCTTGTACAGGTTGGAGCTGCCGACCTCGAACCGCTTCAGTTGGATGGTCAGCACCGGCGGCGGACTGTAGATCAACAATTGCTTACTGGCGTTGCTGTAGACAGTGCCGGCCGACTTCTCGTCTGACTTTCTAGACTTGCGGTGCTGGTTGCGTAGTGCCGTACAGTCGCGGCAGCCGAACTTATTGGTGCCTGTGAGCATCTCGGGCGCCGTGTACTCATTCAGGCTGGTGAGCAGACTGTACTCGTCCGGTTTGGTCTGGTAGCGCGCTGCCAGCGTGGTCAACGCCCGACACAGCCACTCGGAGGGTGCCAGGGGTGGGTCGTTCGCAGATGATGGACCGTCCGGAGATGCCGGCTCCCTGTCCACGATTGAACCATCCAGAGAGACTGGCTCACTGCCTGCGACTGGACCATCTGTAGAGGCCAGCTCGCAGTCCGCCGCTGCCGCCGCTGGACCGTCCGGAGAGACCGACTCGCTGTCCGTTGCTGCTGGTGGGAGCTGTCGTGTCAGCTTTTCTTCGCTGACGGGCAGCGAGAGGTCGAGGAACGGCTCGAACCGATGGGTGCGCGCCGTGCCGGCCTGGCAGACCACCAGGCTGACCAGCTGGCCGCCGAAGATAGTGTCCACCGTAGTGTGCGAAACCTGCCTGCTCAGAGCTTCGAAGCGACGTTTCGTCTGCTCGACCACCATATTGGGGTCCGCATTGGTCGACAAGCCCAGCGCGTACGTGAGGGACCTATTGTGGCGCTGGAGATCTTCCAGTCGCAGCTGTTCCACCAGCATGCGTAGTAGCTCGTGTGAGTCCTGCTGGTCGAACCCAGTGAACTGGCTCGCCCTCTTGACAATGACTCACAGCAGCTCATTCGGACTGATGGAGGCGTTGTTGCCGATGGAGTGCATCCGCTTCAGCAGGTCACACACCGAGGCCGTGAGCGGGCCGCAGTCTGACAGCACCAGCTCCAGAGACTTGCCGTCCTCGTCTGTGACCTGAACCAGGTGTCCGGCTCCGCCGTTGAGGTTCAGATAGTGGCACTGGCTGACGCACTGCAGGACCGAGTTGAGGTAGCAGGTGTTGCCCAAGTTCACCAGGCCCTTCACTTTGGAGAGTGTCTTTTCAGGGAAGGTTAGGCGCGATGAGGGTGAATGCTGCCGTTGCTGCAGGGCCGGGCTCAACAATTGCGCCCGCGCTGCATTTGCGCAGTCACTTCCACTCGACCCCTCACTGACCAACGATTCTTTTTGCTGGCGGCTTGAGTCGGGCTGTGTTGCCGTGGCATCTGCTCCGTCACCCAGCCGGGTGATGAGATGCGTTGCTTGGGGGATTTGCGGGGTATCATTGACAGGAATGGTCAAAGATATAGAAGTTGCATTGCCTCTGATTACAGCAATTGACAAACACTGCCAGAGCCACCCGGGTTCTCGTCTGTGCCCGGTAGAAGTGGTGATACGCGCTCCCAGTTCCTGTATAAATGCTCTGGTTGTTGGACCGCAAGCGCCGCCAGTCTCGAACGCGATGGGCTCAAACTGGAAGCGCCGAATTAGTTCGGAATATTTACGGCGCTTCCGGTCTTCTGCTTCGCCTGCTGCGGCTCCGGCAGTTATAGCGGATGATGTCGGGTTCGTGGCAGCATAGGTGTTCACGCATGTCGCGTCCCAGAGCAGTGATTGGCCACGCGCGTAGGGAAACACAGTCATTCCGTCTGGGCGCTTCCCGTCTCCTCTGTCGATGCCTGTGGGCTCCAAAATGGATGGAATGCCAGCAGTTTGCAGCGCACGCTTGATAATGTCATTGAGGGCAGTGTGGCGGGGATATCTTCCTGCGCTCATACGACAAGTCAGGGCGTGGTACCCTTTGCAATCCGCCTGCATGCCGCAGCGGCATCGGTGGGCCTGGCAGACATCCGCGCCGACTCGCAGCGCGATGGAGATGCGGAGCGTTGTTTCGTTCAGCAGCGTGCCGAGGTTCGAGGAGGGGACTGCATGCAGCCACGCGCCGCTCTCCCGCGTTCCCGCCGCACGCAGTTTGGCCAGCCCTAACTGGTTGGCGCTTGAGAACAAGACATCACGAGACCTGTCAGCCAGGACTGAGTCCCAGGCGCGTTTGCGTCGCATTGTCTCGCCAGCAGGCGCTTCTGCACCGTCTGTCGCTTGGCGTCAGTCATTGACGGCAAGCTGGCGTTCCTCCGACACACACGTCTGCATCTTGCCCGGTAGCATCGACGTGACGAGCTGCGCGCAGTGATGTATAGATGCGACGTAGCTTGGGAGCGCAATGTCTTGAGTGCGTCGGAGGCCTAGCCCACCGTACCTAGTGGGAAGAACAGCTTGGGACCAGCTGATGTCGTTGAAGTGAACGTTGGTCGGGGTGCAAGTAGCGGCTCTCAGAGTGTCGTCCAGGGGCTTCAGCAGGTCTTGTTGGCGGTAGATTGGTGCCTCACGAAGGAGATACTGTAATTTGGGGATCCACAAGCAGTTCGTCAGGAGGAAGAATGCTGAATGAGCATCGATGTGCCGAAGGCGGCCAACCATGCGATCCAAGTCCTCCCTTTTCGCTCGCATTACTGGCCTTGCGGCAGCATCTGTGACCGGCGCTCCCAACATCATCACCTTGGATCTGTCAGCAATGGCAGCACCAGGAATCAGCAAGTGCAATTACTGCATGCTTGGTACCTTCTGTTGTCCAGAGCAGAATTCAGGCAGGATAATTTCGCACTTGGCCGTATTTAATGTCAAGTCCAATGTCGGCCAGTTTCGGTATCAGACATTCCAGATCGTGGCATACGGTGGCGACTTCATCACCGATTGCAGCATCGTCGAGGTACCAGGAGTTGAAGACGGATTTGATGTCTCTGGCAGCGTTGTCTACAGCGAGGGAGAATTTGGCCGGTCCACACGGGTCTCCCTGCTGCAAGCCGGTGGAGGACTGAATATTCGCTGCACCAAATAATAATGGAGTTGGCTCGGAGTAAGCTTGCCACAGCAAACGATACAGTGACGGGATTCGCCGTCTGACCACGCGAAGAAATCGATCGCGACGCACCGTGTTAAAAGCATTGCGCATATCAATTTTTACCAAAACTTCATCATTGCCTAATGTCTGCATACAGTGCCTGGCGGCATGGACAGCTGCCTCGCACCCGCCGGCAGTTCCATAGCCTAGCTGGGCTGGACGCACTTCTTGACCAAGCTCTGATAGATAGGCTTCAGTCCGACTTTGGTGGTGAGCCGCCGGTACACCGAGCCGACTGCGATGGGTCTCAGGCCTCCGTCGCTCTTCCGGAGCGCAGCCAGTGAAGCGCCGTAAAATGCGTTCCTTGCGCAGGCGGGCATCTGTCCGTTCAGAACTCGGTTTACCAGCGAAGTAAGCGCAGCAGTTAGTCGTACGCCGGCCTCTCCAGCAGCTTTACCCGTCAGGTCCTTCAGATGTGCGGGTCGGAGTCCATCTAAGCCAGCGCTAGAGCCAGGGTCGAAGGCGCCGATTGCTGCTAAGATGTCTACATCCGTCGCCTCCACCGGCCGCTCCGTCTGGTCGTCCGGGGCAGGCGGCAGGTCCAGATCCCCGGGAGCGCTGGGGTGCTTCAACTTCAGGCTGGCGATGGCTTCCTCGGAGGCGCTGACTATTTCGTCGCTTGAGGTGAGCAGCCTGATGGCACCCTTGACATCTCCGTCCGAAAGCTTGGCTCCCACACGTCTCCTCAGCAGGTCCCCGGCGGGCTGGGTCCGCTGGCGCTCTCGCGCACGCACGGCTGGCTGTGGGTCCGGCGGCTCGGGCTCGGGCAAGCTCATATAGTCGACAATTTGGCGCTTGATCTTCGTTGTAAAAGACACTTCATTCTTTCCGGTGGTTTTACGAGTTGGCACGGACAGGGTTGACGAGTTGACTGAAACTTGAATAATTTAGACCAGGTTGAAAACGATTCATCGCTTAAAGGAAATAGTTCACCTTCGGAATTTTTTTTCAGAACACGATTTTATTATATTTTTTAATACAGTTTCTTTTTTTCTTTTTAAAAATGGTCCAACATCGCGCCAATTCAGGACAGAAGGTTGTAAATTATTTATTTTATGGTGTGCGTTATTGGTCTGCGCATGCTCCATGGCAGTGCTGGCACTTTCAGACGGTACGGTACATCATATATGCGCCGTATTCCTTCGCCAAAAAGTCAAATATCTTCGGCTGGAGAGTCTTTTCAGCCAAGAAAAGTTCCAGATAAGGATTTATCAACACGGGCTACAAAACTGCTATTTCAGTTCAAAGCCCATGTTGAAGGTGAACTATTTCCTTTAAAGGAAATAGTTCACCTTCGGAATTTTTTTTCAGAACACGATTTTATTATATTTTTGAATGCAGTTTTTTTCTTCAAAAATGGTCCTACATCGCACCAATTCAGGACAGAAGGTCGTAAATCATTAATGCTATGGTGTGCGTTATTGGTCTGCGCATGCTCCATGGCAGTGCTGGCACTTTCAGACGGTACTGTATATCATATATGCGCCGAATTCCTTCGCCAAAAAGTCAAATATCTTCGGCTGGAGAGTCTTTTTCAGTCAAGGAAACTTGCAGATAGGGGTTTCCCAACATGGGCTACAAAACAGCTATCTCAGTTTAAAACTAATGTTGAAGGTGAACTATTTCCTTTAAAGGAAATAGTTCACCTTCGGATTTTTTTTTTCAGAACACGATTTTATTATATTTTTTAATACAGTTTCTTTTTTTCTGTTTACAAATGGTCCTACATCGCGCCAATTCAGGACAGAAGGTTGTAAATTATGGATTTTATGGTGTGCGTTATTGGTCTGCGCATGCTCCATGGCAGTGCTGGCACTTTCAGACGGTACGGTACATCATATATGCGCCGTATTCCTTCGCCAAAAAGTCAAATATCTTCGGCTGGAGAGTCTTCTCAGCCAAGAAAAGTTCCATATAAGGATTTCTCAACACGGGCTACAAAACTGCTATTTCAGTTCAAAACCCATGTTGAAGGTGAACTATTTCCTTTAAAGGAAATAGTTCACCTTGGAAAAATTGTACCCAACACGATTTGATTATATTTTTTAATACAATTTCTTTTTATATTGTCAAAAATGGCCTTATATCGCGCCGATTCAGTACAGAAGGCCGTAAATTTGTCTTGTTTATCAAAACTATATGCATACTCTCTAAGTCAGAGTCCTGACGTCACGCGAATGTAAAAATGGTTCAGCCAATCATATTCGAAAGTAGTCGCGTAAAGATAGACTCGCATTGGAGATGTGCCAACCGACGGCCGGCGATCGCTTGCTAGCACCAGCTGCAAGCTGATTGGCTGATGGTATAGCCTCTGCCCGGGCTAGAACCAGTACAACATTCTTTCGCCAGCACCGCATTCCTTCGCCAAAAACTCAAATATATTCAGCTGGAGTCTTTTCAGTCAAGAAAACTTGCAGATAGGGGTTTCCCAACACGGGCTACAAAACTGCTATCTCAGTTTAAAACTAATGTTGAAGGTGAACTATTTCCTTTAAAGGAAATAGTTCACCTTCAACATTAGTTTTAAACTGAGATAGCTGTTTTGTAGCCCATGTTGGGAAACCCCTATCTGCAAGTTTCCTTGACTGAAAAAGACTCTCCAGCCGAAGATATTTGACTTTTTGGCGAAGGAATTCGGCGCATATATGATATACCGTACCGTCTGAAAGTGCCAGCACTGCCATGGAGCATGCGCAGACCAATAACGCACACCATAACATTAATGATTTACGACCTTCTGTCCTGAATTGGCGCGATGTAGGACCATTTTTGAAAATAAAAAAAGAAACTGTATTCAAAAATATAATAAAATCGTGTTCTGAAAAGAATTCCGAAGGTGAACTATTTACTTTAATGCATCTTCGAGCAATTTTGTAAGCGCTTCTGCAGCCTGAATCTGGGAATCCCGGGGATGACCTTTTGGATCCTCTTCATCGCAGTGGTCGCTTCGGCTAAATCCTGCATGTCTACACAGACCTCAGTCTCCGCGGACTCTGACCGATCAGTTGGCTGGCAGCCGAACTGATTAGAGTTGGGAAGGTCATTGCTTGTGCAATGTGGACACCACCAAATTTTTAGAGCGTCGTAGGTTTTGACGAAGTCAAATACCGAAGGTTTATACTGGGGCAGCCTATTCGTGTAGTGACTTTGTATGTTTGTTTGTTTGTTTGTTTGTTTGTTTGTTTGTTTGTGTGTGTGTTTGTTTGTTTGTTTGTTTGTTTGTTTGTTTGTTTGTTTGTTTGTTTGTTTGTTTGTTTGTTTGTTTGTTTGTTTGTTTGTTTGTTTGTTTGTTTGTTTGTTTGTTTGTTTGTTTGTTTGTTTGTCTGTCTGTCCATGAGGTGTTTGGCCACAGCTCGCTGACGAAAAGGCATATTCAGCTCGTAGATATTGTTTTGAAATTCTGTGTGGGCATCGTCCATACTTGCTTCTCCAATATTTCTTCAGTATAACTAACCTAACCTTTGTTTGGCCACAGCTCGCTGACGAAAAGACATATTCAGCTCGTAGATATTGTTTTGAAATTCTGTGTGGGCATCGTCCATACTTGCTTCTCCAATATTGATTCAGTATAACTAACCTAACCTAACTCGGAACGAAACCTAAGATTCGCTCGTAGCCATTAAAGGAAATAGTTCACCTTCGGAAAATTTTCAGAACACGATTTTATTATATTTTTTAATACAGTTTCTTTTTTGCTTTTCAAAAATGGTCCTACATCGCGCCAATTCAGGACAGAAGGTCGTAAATTATTAATGTTATGGTGTGCGTTATTGGTCTGCGCATGCTCAGACCAGTGCTGGCACTCTCAGACGGTACGGTATATCATATATGCGCCGCATTCCTTCGCCAAAAAGTCAAATATCTTCGGCTGGAGAGTCTGTTCAGCCAAGAAAAGTTGCAGATAAGGATTTCTCAACACGGGCTACAAAACTGCTATTTCAGTTCAAAACCCAAGTTGAAGGTGAACTATTTCCTTTAAAGGAAATAGTTCACCTTCGGAAATTTTTCAGAACACGATTTTATTATATTTTTTTAATACAGTTTCTTTTTTCCTTTTAAAAATGGTCCTACATCGCGCCAATTCAGGACAGAAGGTTGTAAATTGTTGATTTTATGGTGTGCGTTATTGGTCTGCGCATGCTCCATGGCAGTGCTGGCACTTTCAGACGGTACGGTACATCATATATGCGCCGTATTCCTTCGCCAAAAAGTCAAATATCTTCGGCTGGAGTCTTTTCAGCCAATAAAAGTTCCAGATAAGGATTTCTCAACACGGGCTACAAAACTGCTATTTAGGACGATATATTTTACAGTACACACACATACACATACACATTTTTTTTTTTGGTACACACACACAGTTTATTCTACGACACAGCCCACTGGCGCCCACGACATAGCCCTCTACCCAGCCCACTGGCGCGCCCTCTACAATCCCGCCACCGACCGGAGCGCCACCTACGCCTCCCCCGATCCACCAGCACACCGGCGCAATCCTTCGGGTGGAGGAAGACAGGCCCGCCGTGGGCGCCGGGCCGCGGCTCGCTCAGACAGCAGACCTGCTGCTGCTGCAGCGAGGCCACCGCCGGTGTCTCCGTGGGCGGCGCGACTGAGCGGTACGACCACCGTCCGTACCACCAGAGCCATCTGTATCGCCAACCGCGGCCGCGGCCTTCTCCCGAAGCAGCTGTTCCCGCTGCTGCTTGGTCTTGGTCAGGAACGTTTAGGCGCGCTAGCCGCAGCAGATCAGACACACCCCAGTAACTTGTAACGGGTTTTCGCTTCTGCATGGTTCTGCCATTTTGTGTAGCATTGCAACATTTTTTGAAATTTTTGAAAACTCTTTCTCTGGTTAATTTTGGGCCGCTGAATGGAATTACATAAATTTTGAGGCTCTCTGGCTTAATCTGCAACAATTATAACTGCTTCCAACAATTGTCAACAATTTGCAACATTATTAAAATTTTGCTCACGGGGTTTTCTTGGGATCAGGAGTCGAAATATGGCATTTTCAGAATGTTATATCCCCGTGTTTTCGAGATAATACTAAATTTTGTGGTTAAAATGCAGAATCGAGCTCAACCTATACATACATTTTTATTTTGGAGGCAGGTCAATCATCGGCGAGCACATAGGTCGCTGCACGGTTAGGGTGGGGGTGGTGAAATTTAGCGAGTTAATCGGGAATTGGTCCGGTGGAATAAGGTCCGGGTTTCCTTGTCCGTGAGCCGGCACCAATGGCCCTCTGGCTCCTCCTTACATAATTTCACCAACGGCTTGTCTCTCAGATTATCACACCGTGAGTTCTGTGATCGGTTCCATGTATATTCTGCATACCCAGTGCAACGCTACGCTGAGAACGAACTCCCACTGGAACTAACACATTCATACATCCTTTCACTCAGACTCTCCCCAGACATTCACTCAATCATCAATATCTCTCATACTTTGCAGTAAACTGTCAGGTTCGTCTTCCTGACCCCTCCCTCTTTTCCTATCCCCACCAGTGGTGCGTAGTGTTACACAGGGAACGCACCAGGGTAACAGCTGGTTCACTGAGCGAATTTCGTCTCCGATGTACTCAGCTCTTCACTATGGATAACTTTCCACTCTAACTATTAAATCCACCAAATGAAAATATGAATAACCTCACACATGCTTTTCTGTCTGGGTCCATTCCTGCCGCACACTGCTGCTGGGATCCACGACTTACTGCGGTTTCCGTGGTGCCCCAATCGCCAATCCACGCCACCTCAGCACCCTGACTCCTCCTACGGCATTTATCTGAGGTGGATGGCCATTCCGGCCCACACGTCGCCACCCCAGCACCCTGACTCCTCCTACGGCATTTATCTGGGGCGGATGGCCATTCCGGCCCGCACACGTCGCCACCCCAGCACCCTGACTCCTCCTACGGCATTTATCTGGGGCGGATGGCCATTCCGGTCCGCACACGTCACCACCTCAGCACCCTGACTCCTCCTACGGCATTTACCTGAGGCGGATGGCCATTCCGGCCCGCACACGTCACCACCTCAGCACCCTGACTCCTACGGCATTCACCTGAGGCGGATGGCCATGCTGGCCCTCACACGTCGCCACCTCAGCACCCTGACTCCTCCTACGGCATTTACCTGAGGCGGATGGCCATTCCGGCCCGCACACGTCACCACCTCAGCACCCTGACTCCTCCTACGGCATTTACCTGAGGCGGATGGCCATTCTGGCCCTCACACGTCGCCACCCCAGCACCCTGACTTCTCCTACGGCATTTATCTGGGGCGGATGGCCATTCCGGCCCGCACACGTCACCACCTCAGCACCCTGACTCCTCCTACGGCATTTACCTGAGGCGGATGGCCATTCTGGCCCTCATACGTCACCACCCCAGCACCCTGACTCCTCCTACGGCATTTATCTGGGGCGGATGGCCATTCCGGCCCGCACACGTCACCACCTCAGCACCCTGACTCCTCCTACGGCATTTACCTGAGGCGGATGGCCATTCTGGCCCTCACACGTCGCCACCCCAGCACCCTGACTTCTCCTATGGCATTTATCTGGGGCGGATGGCCATTCCGGCCCGTACACGTCACCACCTCAGCACCCTGACTCCTCCTACGGCATTTACCTGAGGCGGATGGCCCTTCTGGCCCTCACACGTCGCCACCCCAGCACCCTGATTCATCCTACGGCATTTACCTGAGGCGGATGGCCATTCTGGCCCTCCTAGTTTCCCAGAACCTGGCGTTACCGGACTCTTTCGAGTGCCCGCCAGTATTTCGCGACTTACGGCGCGCGATCCAGCTCACTTCCTGGCATCGCGGAATGGACCCTCTTGCAAAAACAAATCTCATCATCATCTAACTCCCATTATCCTGGACACACAACTTTCTCCTTCCGAACTAAATATTCCCACCGAAACCGGTCTATACATCTGAGAACTTCGCTATCTCTTGTTAAAATGATCTCCTCTTAGTTAAATTCCCATTCACCTCCACCCCCTTTTACCCCATCACCCGTCAGTGCAGCAGACCGTGTCGGCAGGCATATTACGCACAGGGGCGCGGCTACGTATTGTCTAGGCCTCCTCACAATCTTGTCCATTATTTCCCACTGTCAGTTTACACCATGCTGTTATCGTCATACCTCCCTCGTGCGTTGTATCCTATTTGCCCCGGCTCCACGTGCACGGTTGTCTCTGGGCGTGCGTCTGCACGTTTGTATGTAGTGTACGTACAGTATGCATGCATGATTCCAAGTATGTGTATGTATGTCTGTATGCCTGTATGCCTGTATGCCTGTATGCCTGTATGCCTGTATGCCTGTATGCCTGTAGGCCTGTATGCCTGTATGCCTGTATGCCTGTATGCCTGTATGCCTGTATGCCCTTATGCCTGTATGCCTGTATGCCTGTATGCATGTATGCCTGTATGCATGTATGCCTGTATGCCTGTATGCCTGTTTGCCTGTATGTTTGTATGTATGTGTGTATGTATGTATGTATGTATGCATGTATGTATGTATGTATGTATGTATGTATGTATGTATGTATGTATGTATGTATGTATGTATGTATGTATGTATGTATGTATGTATGTATGTATGTATGTATGTGTGTATGTATGTATGTATGTATGTATGTATGTATGCATGTATGTATGTATGTATGTATGTATGTATGTATGTATGTATGTATGTATGTATGTATGTATGTATGTATGTATATATGTATTTATCTTATAACTGTTAGTGTGAAGAAGCGTCGCCGGCGTGATACCATTTGTAGTGTATTTGTGGAGTGTGTGTAGTTTGTGCTGTGTAGTGTATATTGTGTAGTGTATATTGTGTAGTGTATATTGTGTAGTGTATATTGTGTAGTGTATATTGTGTAGGGTATATTGTGTAGTGTATATTGTGTAGTGTATATTGTGTAGTGTATTGTGTAGCGTGCATTGTGTAGTGTATTTTGTGACTATAGTGCACCACGGGTCGTGTTTCTGTAATTGGTAATCGGTACTCAGCACTCGGTACTCGATACTCAGTACTCAGTACTCAGTACTCAGTACTCGGCACTTGGTACTCGGTACTCGGCACTCGGTACTCGGCACCTGGTACTTGGTACTCGGCACTCGGTACTCGACACTCGATACTCGGTACTCGTTACTCAGGAATGGGTACTCAGTACTCGGTACTCACTACTCGGTACTCGGTACTCGGTTACTCGGTTATCGGTACTCGGTACTTGGTACGCGGTACTCGGTACTCGGCACTCGGTACTCGGTACTCGGTATTCGGTACTCGGTACTCGGTACTCGGTACTAGGTACTCGGTAATCGGTACACGTTACTCGGTACTCGGTACTCGGTACACGGTACTCGGTACACGGTACTAGGTACTCGGTACTAGGTACTCGGTACTCGGTACTCGGTACTTGGTACTCGGTTCTCGGTACTCGGTACTTGGTACACGGTACTCGGTACTCGGTACTCGGTACTCGATACTATGTACTTGATACTCGGTACTCGGTACTCGGTACTCGGTACTCGGTACACGGTACACGGTACTTGGTAATCGGTACTCGGTACTCGGTACACGGTACTCGGTACTCGGTACACGGTACTCGGTACTTGGTACTCGGTACTCGGTACTTGGTACTCAGTACTTTTCTGTATGTACAACAACTGTCCCACCTGAGCGAAATCCACGGGTTTTCCCCTCGTTAGGCTAGCGTCTGACCGTCTGGCCGGACCCCCTCGTCCAGGGGAGGGGGTTCATGATGTCATGTGTTTTGGGATCGGGCGCGTGGGGTCAGTGTCCCAGCGGCCGGTAGCGGTGATCGGTGACGCTGGCCGTGTGGACACTTGTGCGAATTTTCATGACAGCGATTTTATTCTGGCGTTAATTTTTAACAGCGAGATGAACAGGGACGAAATTGTACAGGACCGTGAGTTGTATCATACCGCCATATCATACCGCCATAGAGCAAACAACCATCCCATAATTTCGCGCTTGTTAAGGAGACAGTTAACTGCGATAATCGTAAACATTCCAACACAGCCTTCCTCACTTTCCTTTTCCTTGGGCAATATTTACTTTACTCAGTTAGCTTTGAACTTAATACATGTTTGACAGTGCAACAAACAGATAAATGATCCGATAAATCAGATAAATTTTCCGGCAATGAAAATAACGTTGCTGAACAAAATGAAATTAATAGTCTTGCAATTATCGGCGGCTTAGGGCTGTGTGGAAACAATATTAGCACATATTCGACAATTCGTCAATAAGACTTGTTTATCAAAATCCTCACGACACAATCCCTAAATGATCTGTTTGTATAAGCCGAAACGTTGAAATGATGACCCTGTCATCAACCGATCCTGACATCAAAGATTGCGTAAAAAGGCTTACAGATTAAATTGCAAATTAACCACAGTGAAGTTAATTTGACCGGATTTGAAAATGTCACCAATCAGACCAAATAATCAACCGAACCGGATAATTGCATGGCAAGGTTAAGAAAAATATCGGTTACCCTGTCTGCTGTCAATCGGGTTAGCCATTCCTGAAAATTTTGAGTACGGGTATTTCACATAATTATCACATCACTCGGGTTTTACCAGAAACAGTTGGCCTTCAATATATCAGTAAACATTGTTCACCAAAATAAACATTAAACCTCGGAACCTTGAATTGAGTATTTCATCCCATCTAGCCGCAAAAATTGCATTACCCTGCCTTGGAAGCATTGAAGTCACATCATCGCTTGTCCCTACATATATATTTTTACGTTAACATTACTAATTATATTACGTGACTTCCCCTCAAGCTAGCGCTCCATCTCATTGATATTCCTTCCTCAATCCATCTTTCAGTCACATTCCGAATTAGAGTACTAGGTAATTCACACAAGGCTATATTTACAGAAAATTGTGCACCGATAGTTCAAGTTAATTGTCTCGTGAATACAATATCATTCGTCTTATAGGCAGCAGTTCGAATAGAGTCAACAAAATTCAGCCAGTCACATCGGTCACATCAGTTCGAACAGTCAACCAGTCAAATAAATCCCATCGGCGACCACCACCAGCATTGGCACAAGCTCCATAATCGGTTGCATTTAAAGCACGAGAGTTATAAAAGACGCAAACATAAACGTCTAAACCATATCAGAGTTTTGATTTACGTTAGAAGTTATAACTAGTCAGGCAATCAATATATGAAATTTTTCAACCATACACATACTCGCGTAGGCATAATTAAGAATATCGTGACTACATGACCAAACAAATGCCCAAATAGCAGGGGAGTTCAATGAGAGAAGAACAAAACGACGAAGAAGAAAAAAAAACGGCCGAAACACTGTGCAAATTAAATTTGTATGGTGTTCAGATGCACAACAAATTAACTGACCATGGATTATAAGGAGGGTATAAGGATTGTACAGACTTTCCGACCTTACTTGATGTGAAATGCAGCTACTTTCTCCAGTATGAAATTTATAGAACTAAACAACAGCAAATCTTGAAGGCTGACTTGTGATGGTCCTTGACGCGGCTTCTCTGAGACTAAGGCTCGCGGCGAGGAGCCGCGGCCCCAGCCTGCTTCCGTCCCTACTCACTGCCCCATCTTGTCTCCTCTGAGACTGAGGCTCGCGGCGAGGAACCGCGGCCCCAGCCTGCTTCCGCCCCTGCTCACTGCCGAACTCTGTTCCTCTGAAACTTACTTGGACTGTTTGGAGGCCTGGGCGCACTATCGGCAATTTGAAGATCGGTCCCGTCCTTGCTGCTCTGCTGTTCGATCTGCCGACCCTTCACCCCTCTTGCAGGCCCTTTTATCAACTTTTTGCTTGAAAAATCAGGTCAGTTGCCAGATTGGCGCCTTGCTGCCGTGATTTTTTCCACTCGGTTTTAATTTTCGATTCCCTTTTGCTGTCCTGTCATTGGTCCTTCTCACCCGGCTGCAACGGCCTGTGGATGCCTGCGGCGGCCGGAACTGCTGTCTACAGCGGCCCAGAGGCGGAGCTTGCTGCCGTGATCTGGGTCAGGATCCTGCGCAGAGGCTTCTGCCGAGCGCCGTACGTGACCCGGGCCGCTGGTCGGCGCTCACGCTTAATGGCGCCGCGCAGCTGCTGTTATGGTGTCCTTTAATGGGCCTGGTGCCTTAATAGCGACACCCTGGCGGTACACAGGTCGGAACGAGGGTATTTGTTGCCTGCGTGGGGGGCTTCAGCCGGCGTCTCCACTGTTGAAGTGTTTGGTGTGCACACGGCCGCCGTTCCTTCCATGTTCAATTTTTAAATTACACATAGCTTTTGCTTTTAGAATGTTTCTATTCTTCTGCTTATCTCTATACTTTCTTCTTTTTCCCTCTGTTTCTTTTGGACAATTTAAAATGTATCTCGCTACATTTTTAGGTCAATCTTCTTAATTGTGTGCCACAGTCTTTTGTTTTTGTTCTTGCTGCCTCCGCCGTTCGGATTGCTCGTTCGATTTTCTTTCTTCTTTTGGTCGGTTTTCAATCGGGTTCTGTCAACGTAGGTCTGCCTGGTGTGATTGGGTTTTAATTCCGAAGGGTTTGGCTGAGGGATGGGGAGGTCAGCCTTAGTTTGGTCATTAAGCCACGACATCGAATGTTCTGCATCTATAACAGATAACAAACATCAATATAGCTAAATAAACAAACAGGTAAGGTAGCGAAATAACACCCGGAAATTACTTCACTTATTCAACATAGTTTTCATTCAAACCACTACACAAGTTTTTTCATTTGAGATATGAAACATTGATACAATTTTGTGAAACATTTTACGTTAACAACCTTCATAATCAAGTATATAATGCAAAGTCAAGAAAGAAAGAAAAGACCATACGTTAACTCGACATAGTCGCATGTCCACTTCATTTACTCCCAGTCCAGAATATTACAGGGTCCACCTCTTCTTCCTCCGTCTCGTCTGACGCTCCGCTCCCCTTGCTTCGGCTGCAGTTGTCTTCGGCTGTGTGGGGAGCCACTGCTGCATCTGCAGCGGCGGATGCGACAGCGGCTAGCTTAGATCAGGTCAGCTAGCTTGGCGCCGGTCGCTGCAGCCGCCGCTGAAACGTAGCGGTAGTCGTCATCCGAGGTTGCGCTGCAGCGGCGGCTGCGACAGCTAGCTAAGGTCAGCTACCTTGGCGCTGGTCGCTGTAGCCGCCGCTGAAACGTAGCGGTAGTCGTCATCCGAAGTCGCGCTGCAGCGGTAGTCGTCATCCGAGGTCGCGCTGCAGCGGCGGCTGCGACAGCGGCTAGCCCAGATCAGGTCAGCTAGCTTGGCGCCGGTCGCTGCAGCCGCCGCTGAAACGTAGCGGTAGTCGTCCTCCGAGGTCATACTACAGCGGCGGCTGCGACAGCGGCTAGCCCAGATCAGGTCAGCTAGCTTGGCGCCGGTCGCTGCAGCCGCCGCTGAAACGTAGCGGTAGTCGTCCTCCGAGGTCATACTACAGCGGCGGATGCGACAGCGGCTAGCCCAGATCAGGTCAGCTAGCTTGGCGCCGGTCGCTGCAGCCGCCGCTGAAACGTAGCGGTAGTCGTCCTCCGATGTCACACTACAGCGGCGGTTGCGACAGCGACTAACCCAGATCAGGACAGCTAGCTTGGCGCCGGTCGCTGTAGCCGCCGCTGAAACGTAGCGGTAGTCGTCATCCGAGGTCGCGCTGCAGCGGCAGCCGCGACAGCGGCTAGCCCCGATCAGGCCAGCTAGCTTGGCGCCGGTCGCTGCAGCCGCCGCTGAAACGTAGCGGTAGTCGTCATCCGATGTCACACTACAGCGGCGGTTGCGACAGCGACTAACCCAGATCAGGTCAGCTAGCTTGGCGCCGGTCGCTGCAGCCGCCGCTGAAACGTAGCGGTAGTCGTCCTCCGAGGTCATACTACAGCGGCGGCTGCGACAGCGGCTAGCCCAGATCAGGTCAGCTAGCTTGGCGCCGGTCGCTGCAGCCGCCGCTGAAACGTAGCGGTAGTCGTCCTCCGAGGTCATACTACAGCGGCGGATGCGACAGCGGCTAGCCCAGATCAGGTCAGCTAGCTTGGCGCCGGTCGCTGCAGCCGCCGCTGAAACGTAGCGGTAGTCGTCATCCGAGGTCACACTACAGCGGCGGTTGCGACAGCGACTAACCCAGATCAGGTCAGCTAGCTTGGCGCCGGTCGTTGCAGCCGCCGCTGAAACGTAGCGGTAGTCGTCCTCCGATGTCACACTACAGCGGCGGTTGCGACAGCGACTAACCCAGATCAGGACAGCTAGCTTGGCGCCGGTCGCTGCAGCCGCCGCTGAAACGTAGCGGTAGTCGTCATCCGAGGTCGCGCTGCAGCGGCAGCTGCGACAGCGGCTAGCCCCGATCAGGCCAGCTAGCTTGGCGCCGGTTGCTGCAGCCGCCGCTGAAACGTAGCGGTAGTCGTTATCCGATGTCACACTGCAGCGGCGGTTGCGACAGCGACTAACCCAGATCAGGTCAGCTAGCTTGGCGCCGGTCGCTGCAGCCGCCGCTGAAACGTAGCGGTAGTCGTCCTCCGTGGTCATACTACAGCGGCGGCTGCGACAGCGGCTAGCCCAGATCAGGTCAGCTAGCTTGGCGCCGGTCGCTGCAGCCACCGCTGAAACGTAGCGGTAGTTGTCATCCGAGGTCTCGTTCGGACAGCTGTCGGTGACAGTCGCCTGTCTCCCCGCGTCGGTAGTGCGGTTGGTTCTTGATGGGTGAACCGGTAACCGCCGAGTACCTGCGGTCTCGGCGCCCTGCGGTCTCGGCGCCCAGCGGCGCCCTCGCCCTGCGGTCGCCGCCGCGCCAAGGTCAGCGCTGCGCACGCTCCGCCCAGTGACCGGTCAGTGCTGTGCTAGCGGGGAAAGGCCAGTTACCGCCCGGACAGAGACAGTGATAAGTGCTGAGCACTAGTGAGCGGCGGCGGCAGCGAGCACGCATTATTCTTCAGTGATATTATCAGTGATTGATCATGGATGAGGCTGGTGTAGAGCGTGCATTGCTGGCGGCAATGCAAAAGGGCCCATTCGTAGAGATATTCAAAGATCTAGTGAAGGTAGCTGTCGCAGAGGCGACAGCTACCAAGGACGCAGAGATCAAGGAGCTCAAGACTGAACTCGCCGAGATCAAAACCCAGCTAAACACCATGGAGCAGTACTCAAGGCGCCTCTGTGTCAACGTGACAGGCGTCTCTGAGCGTGGACGCGGCGAAGACACGGACCGCATCGTCATGGACGTAGCCAAGCTGGCCGGGGTGAACATCACCAAAGACGACATCGACGTCACCCACCGCATCGGCGCTGCCTCAGCCGGCAAAACCCGCACCATCGTGGCCAGGTTTAACAAGTTCGGCACGCGGCGCGAGTTCTACGACGCACGCAAACAGCTAAGGCAGCCACGCAACGTCCCAAGCTCCTGCGTGTCTGCTGAGGAGGCAAGGAAGGTCTTCGTCGCAGATAATCTTACGAGGGAAAACCAGTTTATCCTGTTCCAAGCTCGCCAAGCGAAACGCGAAGGGAAAGTGCACTCTACCTGGTCCGACCTCGGAAGACTAAAGGTACGTCTGAGGGAGAACGGCCCAACCCACGTCATCAAGACCCTGGACGACCTCACCCAGCTGATCCAGACGACGCCGCAGGAGGGGGGCGTGGGCGCGGTTCGCCGATCCCAGAGAGTCCGAGAAGGCTCTAACCCAGCCCAGTAAACGCCGGCACCGTCGGTTATTCGTCGCCGGCTGGTCAGCGGTGCCCCCCAAGACTGGCGCCTGGAGCCGCCCCTGACGTGTGGTGCTGTGGATTCGCGCCCTGTGGATCGGGGGGCGTCAGCGGTGCCCCCTGAGACTGGCGCCTGGAGCCGCCCCCTGACGCCTGAGACGCTCCTGACGTCGCGGCCCCGCACGACTGCTGACTTCGCGCCATGTGGATCGCGGGTACCGTCGCCCACCAGCTCATCATCTGGCTATCTCCGCTGCACATCTCATCGTTCCGGGCTCACTGTGCGATCGGGCGGTGGCGGTAGGTACAGCTGAAACGACCCGGAGCTGCGCCTGGCACCGCCCCTGGCCCTGTCCCTGGCCCGTGACCCCGGCTTGGGTCCGGCTCGCCTGGCGGGTCCCAACGCGCCACACACCTGACCTTATTTGGACATCTGCCTAGGGCGCCGCCGATTGCGTGTCTGGAACGTGTCGACCCTCCCCTCCCCCAGACGGACGCCAGCTGCCCGGCAGCCGGCGCTGAGCCGTGACCTTGACCTGCACGCTGACTGGGCTGTGACCTGCCTGGCTGTGACCCATCCCGGCACGCGCCACCGCGCCGGCCCGGGACCCGGTCTCCCGGACGCGAGTCAGTCGACCCGACAGCTGGTATTTTTTGGTATCCCCTAATGTCAAGTAGGTTAGGAGTTGTACTTGTGTCCTGAGTTTGTAAATTCATTGGATGATATTAAAACCATAAGTTGAAACAAACTAATCACGATGTGGTTTCTTTGTATTTGTATTATATATATATTGTTTTTTTTTCTCGTTTAAACGTCAAGGTACGGATTATAGCATTGCGCTTACTGTGATTGGAGTGCTCACACAATTATTCTTTCTTGTTTTCTCTCTCTCTTGTAAGAATGAAACGTATGTGTAAAGCGTAGAACGTGATGTAGAACGTGAACGCATAGAACGTGAAAATGTGCACCATACAATTTGCTGGCCGTAAATTGTGTTGTACTTCTTATTTGTTCGTAAACTGAAAGAAACGTTTTTTTTTCGCCATTTAGCAGTGCTGCTCGCTGCCGCCGCTGCTTCCATCTGCTCACCATGCGCCTCAGCCGTCGCAGCCGTCACCTCTCCGGGGGCCGGCACCCGTCGCTGTATCTGGACCTGCGCAACTCTCTCAAAACTCCGGACCGCCGACCGACCGTCGTCGTCGCTGAGACTCCTCACCTCACTCACCACACGGACATCTCAACACACATACAGCATACAGCAACGACTCGCACACCCCAGCTGCTGGTAACTACTCACCTGTTTGTGCTAAACTCAACTCAACATATCACGCATTGCAAATTACATCCAACAAACGTTGGTTTCGCTTAGGTCTCTTCAAAGACAAAAATACTCAACTTCTAATAAGCGGAATAGAATCAAATCCGGGACCAGAAACAACACGCCAACTTGCAGCTTGTCATTTAAATATTAACAGCGTCACTGCAGAAAACAAAATAGACGAGCTTCATCAGTTTGTTGAAACCAATAACATCAAAATTTTAGCCCTCACCGAAACAAAGCTAAACAACACCGTAGCGGACAATCTGTACTCGCTCAGTGGCTTCCACTCACCCATGATTAAACATAGAACGCGCCACGGAGGAGGAATAGCCCTCTATATTCATAAATCTCTGCCTTTCCAAAAACTACAAAACTTCGACTGCGATGAGGAATGGGTATGGGCAAAAATCAAAACGAAAAACTTTACCTTGCTGATATGTTGTGTCTATCTTCCTCCTAATCTCTTTGCAGACAGACTACAACGTTTCATTGACAATTTCTCTGAATTTGTAAGTCAGGCACATACTCACGAACCCACAGCAACTCTCGTTCTCGGGGACATAAATGCTGGCAACATTTACCTCCGAAACGGCATTTACCAACACAGTGGCCTAACTTCTTTCGATCGTCAGCTTAAAAACACCGCAGACACGTTAGGCCTCTACCAAATCATCGATCAACCAACCAGAATCACTCAAAACTGCGCGAACTTGCGAGATCTCTTTTTTACTAGTAACGAACGAATCATCGTAAATAGTGGAACTCTATCACCATTCGCAAACCTCGACCACTTTCCCATTTACGCAACACTTGACATCTCGCCACCAACTGAACAAACACAAACAGTTCATAAAATAATATGGGACTACTCCAAAACGGACACAGAACTACTAACCAGACGTTTGCTAGACACCGACTGGACATCTATTCTAGACAACGATATCGACACGGCAACGACTCAATTCATCTGTACCCTACACGAAGCCGCCATTTCATCAATTCCAACTATCAACAGAAACCACAAAAGTAATCAGAAACCATGGGTGACAACAGAACTGCGGAAAAACATCCGGAGACGAGACCGCCTATTCAAACTAGCTAAACAGAAACCGACAGAATATAACTGGAATAGATGGCGCTTTCAACGGAACCTAGTGACATCTATCAACAGACGACTTAAACACGAACACATGCGCAGACTGGTCCAGAAACTTATCACACACAAACGAGACCCGTACAAATACCACCAGACACTCCGCACTATCACAGGACGACAACGTGACGACACTATCCCCCCACTAGCACGACCTGACGGAGACATCGTAACTGACGACTTCGACAAAACGACGTTACTTAACGACTACTTCGCCTCGCAGTCCACAGTACACGTACCCAACACACACGTACCTCCACAGAATAACATCAACACAGCACCGGTACCCGCTCTTGATAACATAGAGACAACGGAAAACGAAGTATTACAAATTTTAAATTCTCTCGATGTAAACAAATCAACTGGCCCTGATAACCTTCCAGTAAAACTGCTAAAAATGACTGCGCTTCTAATCGCAAAGCCTCTCTCCCAGTTATTTAACATGTCTTTGTCTTCAGGAAAGTACCCCAACGCATTTAAGGAAGCTAACGTAAGGCCAATCTTCAAAAATAAAGGCTCCCCTTCAGACTACACCGGCTACCGGCCCATTAGTATTCTTTCGGCTCTATCCAAAGTGTTCGAAAAAATTGTTTACAAAAACATATACATACATCTAACCATAAACTCTTTACTCACTGAAAAACAGAGCGGGTACCGAAAACACCACAATACTGAACAGCAACTCTTGTACCTGACGCACAACTTGTACGACTCACTGGACTCCGGACGCGACTTTACCGCTATCTACCTCGACATAGCAAAATATTTCGACAAAATTTGGCACAAAGGCCTTCTACACAAATGTAAAAATGACTTCGGACTCCGCGGAAAGCTCCTGGAATGGTTAACCTCATATTTAAAAGATAGGAAGCAACGGGTTCAAATTAACGGCACTTTTTCCGAATCCAAAATTATTAATGCGGGTTGTCCACAAGGGTCCGTGATGGGACCATTACTAGCACTCATGTATCTCGACGGACTATCTAAAAAAACGACAAACGACGTTCTCTTCTTCGCGGACGACACCTCTCTCTACGCTTCCCACGGGACGTCTGACATGCACGCGACTCAACTCTCACTCCAGCAAGACCTCGACGAAATCGACAAATATGGTCAAGAATGGGCAATAACATTCAACAGTTCCAAAACTATTCAACAAACATTCTCCCACAAAGCCAACTGTCAGCCGCCAGCATTGAATTTCGGTGGTGAGCCCATCCCAATTCACGAAGCTCACAAACATCTAGGCATGACGTTCTCTACAGATTTGAGATTTCACGAACATGTGAACGAAATTTGTCGCAAGGTAAATAAAACGCTCAGCCCATTATATCCTATCGCAAAATATCTCCCGCGGCCCATTCTTGACCAAATCTACAAAATTTACGTGCGACCCCACTTCGACTACTGCGACACCATCTACGACGGACACATCACAGTACAAGACGCCACCCGACTTGAGACACTACAGAACCGCGCAGCTAGACTAACGACTGGGACGCTATTCAGGACATCTACGGACAAACTTCGATCTGACCTGGGATGGGAGAGACTATCGACAAGACGACATATCCATAGACTGACACTCTACCACAAACTGAGCAGCCCAGCACACCACACACCTTCGTACCTCATACAACTCATGCCACGTACACGCGCTCAAGACACCAACAGATCACTCAGAAACGAAAACACAAACACACAAGCCCCAGTCAACACAACATCTCATCAACGATCCTTTTTTAATGCCACTGTCAAGCAGTGGAACAAGATCCCCAACACAACACGACTTCTCACCCATCACGCATTCAAAAAACAAGTTACCAAGCAGCTGGGACTGCCTGCACCACCTGCCTACTACTCGATAGGAACAAAAGAACACAATATTTTACACACAAGGCTAAGAACACAAATGTCATTTCTCAACTCGCATCGATTCCAGGTCCAGAAAACAGACTCGCCATCATGCTCTTGCGGATATCACACTGAAGACAACCGTCATTTCGTACTCCACTGCCCGGAATACACACGCCAACGACAAACTCTATTTGACAACATTGCACACAAGATACACAACTTTACTCAACATTCACCCTCAAACCAACTTGACCACTTTTATATGGTGCAAATCTCAGCGACGGAGACGGTCGCGAGGTTGCCCGGCAGTTCCAAATTTTCTTACATACATCTGGACGTTTCTTTGAAAACTAGAACTGCGCGGCGGGTGTCGTGTCCCTGGCAGGGGCCGGCTGGGTAGGCTGACGCGGTGTTTCTCTCGCTTGCGCTGTTTCGGCTCGTGGCGGCGGTCGTGAATACTGAATTGTGACTGGAACTATTTCAGAACTAGTGCTCAAACCCAAGCACAGTAATTGTGCTTTTGTGCTAGTTCTGCCTTGTTTTTCTCTTTGAGTGACTCGTTTAAGCAATAAACAAGATGATGATGATGATGATGATGATGATGAGTAGCAGGTGGCGTGTTTCCCGCCCCCCAGTGCCGCCAAGAAGCCCCAGCGCTGTCTCGGGTCTCGCCGTTCGGCCCCTGTCTCGCTCGGGTCTCGCCGTCGTGGGCTCGCACCGTCGCCTGGAACCAGCACCGGCTCGGGAGTCCACCTTGCAGGAACGAATGCCTGTGGAGATAGTCAGCTTGGGGCCGGGCCCTTCCTGGCCATTTTGACGTTAGCCACCGTCTTGTTAGCAATGCTTCCGTCATAGATCATAGTCTAGATTCTTGCTTTGGAACAATTTCTTAGTCACATCAATAGTAAAAGTATTACGCCTTATGTATTGAATGTCAAGTAACGATGCTTCTGGGAATCGCCTTCACTAAATATAATCCTTCAATTCTTGCGAACCAATTTCACTTCAATGCAACCATTCTTCACTATGAGTATTCAAAAGCAACACCTGTGCAAGCATTTTTTCCATACTTTCACTGACAGGTAACTTGACTACTTCTTGCACACGTCTTCTAGGTTCGGCAATACGCGCCAACCTGCCGACTTCATGCTCCCGAGACTTGACCTTGCCCCGCGTTGGGCTCCATTTATGTAACGGGTTTTCGCTTCTGCATGGTTCTGCCATTTTGTGTAGCATCGCAACATTTTTTGAAATTTTTGAAAACTCTTTCTCTGGTTAATTTTGGGCCGCTGAATGGAATTACATAAATTGTGAGGCTCTCTGGCTTAATCTGCAACAATTAGAACTGCTTGCAACAATTGTCAACAATTTGCAACATTATTAAAATTTTGCTCACGGGGTTTTCTTGAGATCAGGAGTCGAAATATGGCATTTTCAGAATGTTATATCCCCGTGTTTTCGAGATAATACTAAATTTTGTGGTTAAAATGCAGAATCGAGCTTAGCGAGATACATTTTAAATTGTCCAAAAGAAACAGAGGGAAAAAGAAGAAAGTATAAAGATAAGCAGAAGAATAGAAACATTCTAAAAGCAAAAGCTATGTGTAATTTTAAAATTGAACATGGAAGGAACGGCGGCCGTGTGCACACCAAACACTTCAACAGTGAAGACGCCGGCTGAAGCCCCCCACGCAGGCAACAAATACCCTCGTTCCGACCTGTGTACCGCCAGGGTGTCGCTATTAAGGCACCAGGCCCATTAAAGGACACCATAACAGCAGCTGCGCGGCGCCATTAAGCGTGAGCGCCGGCCAGCGGCCCGGGTCACGTACGGCGCTCGGCAGAAGCCTCTGCGCAGGATCCTGACCCAGATCACGGCAGCAAGCTCCGCCTCTGGGCCGCTGTAGACAGCAGTTCCGGCCGCCGCAGGCATCCACAGGCCGTTGCAGCCGGGTGAGAAGGACCAATGACAGGACAGCAAAAGGGAATCGAAAATTAAAACCGAGTGGAAAAAATCACGGCAGCAAGGCGCCAATCTGGCAACTGACCTGATTTGTCAAGCAAAAAGTTGATAAAAGGGCCTGCAAGAGGGGTGAAGGGTCGGCAGATCGAACAGCAGAGCAGCAAGGACGGGACCGATCTTCAAATTGCCGATAGTGCGCCCAGGCCTCCAAACAGTCCAAGTAAGTTTCAGAGGAACAGAGTTCGGCAGTGAGCAGGGACGGAAGCAGGCTGGGGCCGCGGTTCCTCGCCGCGAGCCTCAGTCTCAGAGGAGACAAGATGGGGCAGTGAGTAGGGACGGAAGCAGGCTGGGGCCGCGGCTCCTCGCCGCGAGCCTTAGTCTCAGAGAAGCCGCGTCAAGGACCATCACAAGTCAGCCTTCAAGATTTGCTGTTGTTTAGTTCTATAAATTTCATACTGGAGAAAGTAGCCGCATTTCACATCAAGTAAGGTCGGAAAGTCTGTACAATCCTTATACCCTCCTTATAATCCATGGTCAGTTAATTTGTTGTGCATCTGAACACCATACAAATTTAATTTGCAGTGTTTCGGCCGTTTTTTTTCTTCTTCTTCGTCGTTTTGTTCTTCTCTCATTGAACTCCCCTGCTATTTGGGCATTTGTTTGGTCATGTAGTCACGATATTCTTAATTATGCCTACGCGAGTATGTGTATGGTTGAAAAATTATCATATATTGATCGCCTGACTAGTTATAACTTCTAACGTAAATCAAAACTCTGATATGGTTTGGACGTTTATGTTTGCGTCTTTTATAACTCTCGTGCTTTAAATGCAACCGATTATGGAGCTTGTGCCAATGCTGGTGGTGGTCGCCGATGGGATTTATTTGACTGGTTGACTGTTCGAACTGATGTGACTGATGTGCCTGGCTGAATTTTGTTGACTCTATTCGAACTGCTGCCTATAAGACGAATGATATTGTATTCACGAGACAATTAACTTGAACTATCGGTGCACAATTTTCTGTAAATATAGCCTTGTGTGAATTACCTAGTACTCTAATTCGGAATGTGACTGAAAGATGGATTGAGGAAGGAATATCAATGAGATGGAGCGCTAGCTTGAGGGGAAGTCACGTAATATAATTAGTAATGTTAACGTAAAAATATGTATGTAGGGACAAGCGATGATGTGACTTCAATGCTTCCAAGGCAGGGTAATGCAATTTTTGCGGCTAGATGTGATGAAATACTCAATTCAAGGTTCCGAGGTTTAATGTTTATTTTGGTGAACAATGTTTACTGATATATTGAAGGCCAACTGTTTCTGGTAAAACCCGAGTGATGTGATAATTATGTGAAATACCCGTACTCAAAATTTTCAGGAATGGCTAACCCGATTGACAGCAGACAGGGTAACCGATATTTTTCTTAACCTTGCCATGCAATTATCCGGTTCGGTTGATTATTTGGTCTGATTGGTGACATTTTCAAATCCGGTCAAATTAACTTCACTGTGGTTAATTTGCAATTTAATCTGTAAGCCTTTTTACGCAATCTTTGATGTCAGGATCGGTTGATGACAGGGGCATCATTTCAACGTTTCGGCTTATACAAACAGATCATTTAGGGATTGTGTCGTGAGGATTTTGATAAACAAGTCTTATTGACGAATTGTCGAATATGTGCTAATATTGTTTCCACACAGCCCTAAGCCGCCGATAATTGCAAGACTATTAATTTCATTTTGTTCAGCAACGTTATTTTCATTGCCGGAAAATTTATCTGATTTATCGGATCATTTATCTATTTGTTGCACTGTCAAACATGTATTAAGTTCAAAGCTAACTGAGTAAAGTAAATATTGCCCAAGGAAAAGGAAAGTGAGGAAGGCTGTGTTGGAATGTTTACGATTCTCGCAGTTAACTGTCTCCTTAACAAGCGCGAAATTATGGGATGGTTGTTTGCTCTATGGCGGTATGATATGGCGGTATGATACAACTCACGGTCCTGTACAATTTCGTCCCTGTTCATCTCGCTGTTAAAAATTAACGCCAGAATAAAATCGCTGTCATGAAAATTCGCACAAGTGTCCACACGGCCAGCGTCACCGATCACCGCTACCGGCCGCTGGGACACTGACCCCACGCGCCCGATCCCAAAACACATGACGTCATGAACCCCCTCCCCTGGACGAGAGGGTCCGGCCAGACGGTCAGACGCTAGCCTAACGAGGGGAAAACCCATGGATTTCGCTCAGGTGGGACAGTTGTTGTACATACAGAAAAGTACTGAGTACCAAGTACCGAGTACCGAGTACCAAGTACCGAGTACCGTGTACCGAGTACTGAGTACCGTGTACCGAGTACCGAGTACCGATTACCAAGTACCGTGTACCGTGTACCGAGTACCGAGTACCGAGTACCGAGTACCGAGTATCAAGTACATAGTATCGAGTACCGAGTACCGAGTACCGAGTACCGTGTACCAAGTACCGAGTACCGAGAACCGAGTACCGAGAACCGAGTACCAAGTACCGAGTACCGAGTACCGAGTACCGTGTACCGAGTACCTAGTACCGTGTACCGAGTTCCGTGTACCGAGTACCGAGTACCGAGTAACGTGTACCGAGTATCGAGTAACGTGAACCGATTACCGAGTACCTAGTACCGAGTACCGAGTACCGAGTACCGAGTACCGAGTACCGAGTGCCGAGTACCGAGTACCGCGTACCAAGTACCGAGTACCGATAACCGAGTAACCAAGTACCGAGTACCGAGTAGTGAGTACCGAGTACTGAGTACCCATTCCTGAGTAACGAGTACCGAGTATCGAGTGTCGAGTACCGAGTGCCGAGTACCAAGTACCAGGTGCCGAGTACCGAGTGCCGAGTACCGAGTACCAAGTGCCGAGTACTGAGTACTGAGTACTGAGTACTGAGTATCGAGTACCGAGTGCTGAGTACCGATTACCAATTACAGAAACACGACCCGTGGTACACTATAGTCACAAAATACACTACACAATGCACACTACACAATACACTACACAATATACACTACACAATATACACTACACAATATACCCTACACAATATACACTACACAATATACACTACACAATATACACTACACAGCACAAACTACACACACTCCACAAATACACTACAAATGGTATCACGCCGGCGACGCTTCTTCACACTAACAGTTATAAGATAAATACATATATACATACATACATACATACATACATACATACATACATACATACATACATACATACATACACACACACACACACACACACACACACACACACACACACACACACACACACACACACACACACACACACACACACGCACGCACGCACGCACGCACGCACGCACGCACGCACGCACGCACGCACGCACGCACGCACGCACGCACGCACGCACGCACGCACGCACGCACGCACGCACGCACGCACGCACGCACGCACGCACGCACGCACGCACGCACGCACGCACGCACGCACGCACGCACGCACGCACGCACGCACGCACGCACGCACGCACGCACGCACGCACGCACGCACGCACGCACGCACGCACGCACGCACGCACGCACGCACGCACGCACGCACGCACGCACGCACGCACGCACGCACGCACGCACGCACGCACGCACGCACGCACGCACGCACGCACGCACGCACGCACGCACGCACGCACGCACGCACGCACGCACGCACGCACGCACGCACGCACGCACGCACGCACGCACGCACGCACGCACGCACGCACGCACGCACGCACGCACGCACGCACGCACGCACGCACGCACGCACGCACGCACGCACGCACGCACGCACGCACGCACGCACGCACGCACGCACGCACGCACGCACGCACGCACGCACGCACGCACGCACGCACGCACGCACGCACGCACGCACGCACGCACGCACGCACGCACGCACGCACGCACGCACGCACGCACGCACGCACGCACGCACGCACGCACGCACGCACGCACGCACGCACGCACGCACGCACGCACGCACGCACGCACGCACGCACGCACGCACGCACGCACGCACGCACGCACGCACGCACGCACGCACGCACGCACGCACGCACGCACGCACGCACGCACGCACGCACGCACGCACGCACGCACGCACGCACGCACGCACGCACGCACGCACGCACGCACGCACGCACGCACGCACGCACGCACGCACGCACGCACGCACGCACGCACGCACGCACGCACGCACGCACGCACGCACGCACGCACGCACGCACGCACGCACGCACGCACGCACGCACGCACGCACGCACGCACGCACGCACGCACGCACGCACGCACGCACGCACGCACGCACGCACGCACGCACGCACGCACGCACGCACGCACGCACGCACGCACGCACGCACGCACGCACGCACGCACGCACGCACGCACGCACGCACGCACGCACGCACGCACGCACGCACGCACGCACGCACGCACGCACGCACGCACGCACGCACGCACGCACGCACGCACGCACGCACGCACGCACGCACGCACGCACGCACGCACGCACGCACGCACGCACGCACGCACGCACGCACGCACGCACGCACGCACGCACGCACGCACGCACGCACGCACGCACGCACGCACGCACGCACGCACGCACGCACGCACGCACGCACGCACGCACGCACGCACGCACGCACGCACGCACGCACGCACGCACGCACGCACGCACGCACGCACGCACGCACGCACGCACGCACGCACGCACGCACGCACGCACGCACGCACGCACGCACGCACGCACGCACGCACGCACGCACGCACGCACGCACGCACGCACGCACGCACGCACGCACGCACGCACGCACGCACGCACGCACGCACGCACGCACGCACGCACGCACGCACGCACGCACGCACGCACGCACGCACGCACGCACGCACGCACGCACGCACGCACGCACGCACGCACGCACGCACGCACGCACGCACGCACGCACGCACGCACGCACGCACGCACGCACGCACGCACGCACGCACGCACGCACGCACGCACGCACGCACGCACGCACGCACGCACGCACGCACGCACGCACGCACGCACGCACGCACGCACGCACGCACGCACGCACGCACGCACGCACGCACGCACGCACGCACGCACGCACGCACGCACGCACGCACGCACGCACGCACGCACGCACGCACGCACGCACGCACGCACGCACGCACGCACGCACGCACGCACGCACGCACGCACGCACGCACGCACGCACGCACGCACGCACGCACGCACGCACGCACGCACGCACGCACGCACGCACGCACGCACGCACGCACGCACGCACGCACGCACGCACGCACGCACGCACGCACGCACGCACGCACGCACGCACGCACGCACGCACGCACGCACGCACGCACGCACGCACGCACGCACGCACGCACGCACGCACGCACGCACGCACGCACGC
>JAXIVJ010008728.1:0-54160 GCA_036785665.1 Chirona hameri | reverse complement strand
GACTTTGTTATGGAACGCAGTGATTGCGTGTATATGTTACAGTACGTTTGCGAAATCCGTATAGTTGCAAGCAAACTAGTATAGTTGCAAACGTCCTGGTGGGTCAGTATAGTTGCATACGTACCAGTATAGTTGCGAACGTCCTAGGATGGATGCAACTGTCCTGACCGGTCAGGATAGTTGCATACATGCTGGGCTGTCCAGTAAGTTTGCAACAATACTAGTACAGTTGCAAATGTACTGAAAGATTGGGCACGGCTGATTTCACCGTTTTCGGCCATTCACGGCCATTTTCACCATTTCCAATTCATGCCGTTTTCAATTATTCGCGATTTTGTCAAGTTTGGTTCCAAAAACTCGTTTATTTTTATATTGCCCAAAAGTTACAGGGGAGCTTCATTGTCACTGTCCATCTCTATCCAATGCGCGTGCTAAACAGCGCTTGTTAGGAAGTTTGGGGAGAGCGTCTGTCACCCACGTAGCTAACGGGGGGGGGGGGGGGAGCAAGGGGCCATGACCCCCTGAGAGACGCAGCTTAGGTATACTATATCTATATCGATTTTGCGAGTTATTTGTACCAAATCTAACAGTTGACCCACCCAGCCCTGACGGAAATCCTGGCTACGTACGTGGCGTCTGGCTGCGGTTCGCGGCACGCTGCGAGAAACAGCGTGGCCCCGAGCTGTCACGTGACCCCAGATTATAATTATCTGATGTTTTGTGATTCTAAGAAATTATACATTCTCTTGTATATTACTTTTTCAAAGATTTTAGATAAGTTGGAGAGAATTCAAATTGGTCTATAGTTCTGAGGAATTGTTCTATCTCAACTTTTGAATATGGGTATGACAAGAGGTGATTTGAGATTATTTGGAAATCTACCCTGTGTCATGCTTTGGTTAATGACATGTGACAAAGGTTTTAACAGCGACTGAGACAGAGCCTGTATGATTGAGACTGATAAGCCTTCCTCCCCCGAAGATGACTGCCTCATTTCTTCTATAATAGTTTTGATTTCATCCTCATCTGTTGGTAACACAAACATACTACTGTTATTTGCAGGGAAAAATTATAATGGGCCACAGTTGCTTTTTTCTACACTAGCATTGATTTTGGGTCCAACTTCCACAACTTTTCGCCGCCACAATTTTTCGCCTTCAAAAGTTATCGCCGAAAATTAGGGTCCTAAGCGGTCTGCCGTTCAAAGTAGTGTAAGACAAGTGGTACTGAGCGGTCCACTGTCCGGTCTACTGAGCGGAAGAGTATCCTCGTGCACAACTGGGCCATGAACAGGAGCACGACTCCGAACCTGCAGCTGGCGATAACCATTAACACGCCGCACACCGTGCAGGCTGCTAAATCCCCGTTCCTGCTCGTTTTCCTCCCGCGCGCGGCCGCGGGAGGCGCCCGGCCAGTCAGTTTCCGCCGTCAAACGCCATATCTACATCGAACAGCCGGCGGAGACGAGCGCCCGGCCAGTCAGTTTCCGCCGTCAAACGCCTTATCTACATCGAACAGCCGGCGGAGACGAGCGCCCGGCCAGTCAGTTTCCGCCGTCAAACGCCTTATCTACATCGAACATCCGGCGGAGACGAGCGCCCGGCCAGTCAGTTTCCGCCGTCAAACGCCTTATCTACATCGAACAGCCGACGGAGATGAGCGCCCAGCCAGTCAGTTTCCGCCGTCAAACGCCTTTCTACATCGAACAGCCGACGGAGACGAGCGCCCGGCCAGTCAGTTTCCGCCGTCAAACGCCTTATCTACATCGAACAGCCGGCGGAGACGAACGCCCGGCCAGTCAGTTTCCGCCGTCAAACGCCTTATCTACATCGAACAGCCGGCGGATCTTGCTGTCAGCAGATGGCTCGTGCCTGGGAGTGTCAGCTGATCAGCTGTGAATCGGCGCTGTCCTCCGCCGTGCCGCGCTCACCAGATGTGAGAGCAGCCCGATTCGCCGCCCCGGCGCCGTTCCCGCGGCCAGGACAGGCCCCGTGCGGGGTGCCGGAGTCCGCGCTCGTTAATCGTCGTTAAGGTGAGAGGGGCGATGCGCCGCCCTGGGAGCGCCACGGGGGGCGAATGGTGGTGACGCGTTCCATTCGTCCCCCCCCCAATCCGTCCCTTCCCGTCCCATCCTGTGTTGTCCCGCGGGTCTGTGCGTGGTTGGTGGAATTGGTGAAGCTATAGTAATGCTGGTGACAAGGGATTTGGATGGATGGGGCTTCGCTGGTTTCATGAGTCATGACGTATGAAATTGCCGAAAGTGATGGAAGAAGAAGGGAAAAGTGATAAGGGAAAAATTGACACAAAATTGACAGTGACCCTATTTCCATGGGCAGTTTTAACCGTATTACAACGGATAGCTTAAAACGGATGAGTTGGTTTCCGGCCATGTAAGTGGGCATATCTCGCCAGCAATAATCGAGTACGATAGGAGGCGTAACATTTTGGCAGGCTGGCGAGATATGCCCACTTACATGGCCGAAAACCAACTCATCCGTTTTTAGCTATCCGTTTTAACCGCTTTAACCCTATTTGTAACAGGGGGGGGGGGGGGGATTGCCCCCCCCCCCTCATGTTTTTCACAGATATCTCCAGAACGGCTGGGAGCAGGCCCATGAAATTTTGGGACTTTTCATAGAATTGAACTCCGCATTTGGAGTCAAAATTTTGAGTTCTTAACCTGAACAGAGGCGGTTCCACGGCACAGTTTTGGGTGGGTTCGGAGGCGACATTTGGCGATAATACGGAAATGCGATCTTCACGGTTTCTTCCTAACTGCATCAAGTATGAAGGAGTTACATCGGCTTACGGTGATTGCAACAAGTGCAAATTAGTTGATGTTAATGAAATATATCAAAAAATTGCAAGGCAGAGGCGGTTTCAGGGGCTTGAAAAGGGGGGGGGGGGTTTCCAGGAAGTGTTCAATGCTTGGCGGGAAGCCAATAGAGCAATGTAAGGGGCATTTATAGCTATCAAGATGTAAAATATAGCTTCTGCTTCTATTATTTGCATAATTTATTACATATAGAGTTTCAGGGGCGTGTTCAGGAACATGAAAAGGGGGGTGACTGGCATGGTGATGACGATATGCCAGCGATAACGGCGCAATATACGTTTAGCTTATAATAATATATGCACATATGAGACCAGAAAAGGGAATAAAGTTTTTTTTGCAGGGGCGCGCTCAGGAATGGAAGAAAGGGGGTCACATTATTGCAAGGAAACTAAGAGGCATGGGCGTACAATGACATAACATACTGCAGTTTTCGGATGAAACACGCACCACAGGCTACTCTACGAACGATTATAAGATAATAGGCGAGTCCAGGTAGGGTAAAAAGGGGGTAGCAATGTTACTTGAAGTTGTAAGTGAAATAGTCACTGTTAACTAGTTAGTATCATAACAACGGATAATATACTTATCAAAAGGTTTTGCGCCGCCCCAGTTTGGATCCTGGATACGCCTATCATGAAGTACAACATGCAAAAAGGAACTATCTACGATCAGTAACATATTTATAGTGCTGGGTAGCAACTTGTCTGCGGTTAATATTTTCCCCAATTTTACCCCCCTTTTTCACTAACCTGGTACCGCCTATGGCAAAAATTATGCTTTATAACTGTTTTTTCTAATGTCTCAATCACATACCATTTCATTTATCAAAAAAACAACATAAAAAAATGGCTTTATTACGCATTTACTTCACCCCCATATTGAGTGACCTGCACACGCCTATGATTTTTGGATTTTCAAACGTCACCGTCATATATCAATGTCCAATTCAATCTCTATCGATTCCTATTAGTTGTGTTAAAATCGGTCGATAAACATGAAAGCTATGTTGGATCAAAAATACCACTAAAATTTGTAGTTTTTGCCCCCCTGTTGCCCCCCTATCCCAAATTTATATTTGTTTATTATTTCTAAATGTAGATCGTGTTGAGGGGAACCAAACACCGTTTAATTTTTGAAAATCGGACGGGTAGATCTCGAGATCTCCTGGGGGGGGGGGGGCGGAATCCGCCCCCCCCCCCCCTGTTACAAATAGGGGTAGCCAGGAGCCTGTTACAAATAGGGTTAAACTGCCCATGGAAATAGGGTCAGTGTCTTTACTCGGTGGAAGACTAAGTAAAGAAGTTGCATTGTTTAGTGCGTGACAATGGGACATTTTTACATTTGTGCGTGTGCGTAATTTCGCTGATATTCTCATATAATTGACCATGGCGAACTTATCGGAGTAGGATCACCGAAGATGATTGGCAGTTTTTCTCGAAAACGCTTGTCACGTGGAATGCCTTTCACATATAATCATTCCAAAAATGTGATTATTTCGAAAGCAACCGCATATCGAATAGTCAGAAGAATGAATAAAGGATATACATTGCAAAAAAAGATGGGAAGGGGCACGAAGGCCCACAAATGGGCACTAATCAAGTATAAAAGCTCATGGGGTATACATGCATGCAAAGAAGGGTACCTCGCGGCGACAGGCTGCACTCAAATTCGGTGTTTGCTGGTTCTGCATTAGCGAAGTGTCAAGCGCAAAGCTGACTTGTGCTATAGACGACGAAAAAACGAGTGTCAGTCACCACCTGCTACGGCAGCAATGGATATTCATGTATAGCTCGTGTATTTATTTATAAAATAATGTTAACCTTCGCTCTGGTGGGGGGTCATTTTGACTCCCGCCCCCCTATATGATGTGTTTCGGGAATAGTAGGAAAACGGCGCTGCACAGCGCCGCCAACTTTGGCACAGCTATTGGGGCATCAGCTATCCACATTGTGTAAACAATACATTCCTCAGGTCATCTCAGTTCAAGTCACCAGGTCACGTCAAGTGACCTTACTTCCAAAAATGTGGTCGTGCCAAAGCAACGGTAGTTTTCTGATAGATTTGAGAATTACAGGATTTTATAAGGTCATAAGTACGTACAGTTCGTATATCTTAGATTTGACATATCGGTGACCAAAGGTCAGGTCAATTTCGTAACCTCCCCATTATAAGTAGATGTAAAATATACAAATGCTTCCTGTTCAGATAATATGCATTATATCAGGTCAATTATATTAGAATCATGTTATTTTAGCTACTTATTGATGATACAAGTGCAATTATTGCTCAGTGACCTCTGCAAGGATATATGAGGTCATCTGAGGTCACCATCACTTTTTGCCAATAACTCTTGATATAATAAATATAGAGACGTGTGAATAACACCACTGTGTTTTCCTCGTCGATTCACGTCGCCCCACATGCAACATGACCAGCCTTGGTCACCAAATGACCTTGATCTGAGGTCAAATTTGGAAGTTAACCTAAGCCGATCACCATTAACATGTTCGCACGAAATTTGTAGGGTAGGGAGGTTCTGTAGGGAACTCTGTTTTGCGAAATTTGCATGACTAGGTCAGTATCTTCGAGGTCAAATGGGGTCAAATAGGCCCAAAATTTCCAATTTTAGCACTTTGCTCCAGAAACACCCAAATATCTCGAGAACTATGATAACTAGGAACACACGAAAAAACATCGAAAGCTCTTGAAATATGCAATCGCTATGTTGTCCTGAAATGTTAGCTGATGCCAATAGTTTAGGCTCCAGAGGTCATCAAAGATCAAAAAGGCTAATTTATGGCAAAAACAGTTTTTTCTTCTTCAAAAATAACTTTTTACCTAATAAAGATAAGACAATAATTGTGACGCCTCGTGTTCGTCTCGTCAAGGCGCTTTGAATCATATTCATGTTGGCCAGTTTAGGCCAACTTATAAATTATACCTCAAGTCAAGGTCAAGTGGTGACCCAAGTAGGTCATTCTGCATATTGGGAGATGTGACTCGACGAGACAAACATATTGGTACCGGTTTCACTCCTCTATCCTCATTCTGTCGGGAGTTATTGACAAGCAAAAAGTGTTGGTGACCTCAGATGACCTCGGCTGACCATGTAGTGGTCACTGAACAAAAATTGCACCTGATCATCAAGACTGGCCTATGATAACATGATCCAGTAGGAATTGGGCTGATATCATGCGTATCCTCAGAATAGGAAGCATTTTAATATTTCCCCTTTGACTTATAATAGGAGGTCGCGAAATTGACCCGACCTTAGGTCACCGATATACAAAATCCGAGATGTTCGAATTGTAGGTACCTATGACGTTATGAAATCCTGCAATTTTGAAACCGATCGGCAAGGAACTGTGGCTGTGGTACGACCGCAAACTTTTTGGAGGTGGGATCACGTGACCTGGTCTGGTGACCTGACCTGAGATGACCCGAGGTCAAGAATTGCACATAATGTGTGTAATGCATTTCCGAACAGGTATGCAAAAACGGCGGCGCGCAGCACCGCTGTTTTTCCGCTATCCACGACAAACCTTAGGGGGCGGATTTCGCACCCCTCTCCATTGCGCGTGTTAAAACCTTAAATTGACAAATAATTGTAATCAAATACATTCACGCTGAGATACCTCATCGTTCCTTCTGACGTAGCCAGTTCATGATGTGGGTTTGTTGTAATGTCCATATTTTACGAGAAAGTTATCCTGCGTTTCCAGCACTAAATGCGATGCAATAATAGTTCTTCAGCCGCGCCATTGTCTTGTCAAAGACCAATACAGATGTGCGTCCAACCAACCTCAGCACTTCCCACAGATTTGTGATACTGAACCAATGGGGCGTGCAGTGCTGGTTCATCTACGAACGATAACTGCGGCGTTGGTTCTCTGTGAACCAACACGCCCCAGCAGACTATCCCATCTGTCAAATTGCCAGTCACCGTCTCTCTGCCCCATTGTACCAGATGCCACTCGATCCCGCCGCGCATGTCACCAAACCCCAATCAGCCGGTCTAATCAGCCATAAAGCCGGCCCCTGCAGGGTCCTTCTGTGCGCGCTGAACGGCACCAGAGCCGGCCAACCAGCCGCTGACGGGATGTGTACGGACAGATCCAATGAATACAAATCACAGGCTTTCTCTGAGGTTCGGAGGGGGGGGGGGGGGGGGGGGGGTCCGGCCGGCAGTGGCCACTCTCATTTGCGTAACGTGGGTAATTCGGACCAGCGCTGGATCTGGATGGATCTGGATGGATCTGGGCGCTGGATCTGGATGGATCTGGGCGCTGGATCTGGATCTGGAGCTGGATGGATGTCTCTGCAGAGGGATATCTCTCCACGGTTCTACTATTTTATACCGGTACGAGTCGTAATTCATATTTAAACGGGCTCGTGGTTGCCATGTATAAATATGCGAACGCAAGAGTGTCTATGCTACGGAGTTCATGATAAACCAGGAAGTTGTCTTGTCATCATGCTGTACTGTACCCATGCTCACTGGGTTTATATCGTATCTGGCACGGGTTTGGAAGGAAATTGCCCTCTTCAATGGCTCTTCAGTAAATCTACACTCTAATAATCTACACTCTACACTCCTAATATGGTATTGTGCACCGCATAGCAAAAATAAGCCAGAACACTTCTAAACCTAAAAATGTAACTGGATGATGTATTATGACCGGTTGCCGGCTATTATAACCGGTAGGTCCTCATGCTTCTTTCTTCACTTCCTCAAAATGCGAGGACTCGAGCCGCGCACGTTTCCTCGTGCCGAGTTTCAGTTCAGTAGGTATAGGTGCGTCTGAAATGCCTTTACTGTCGTGCTCACGCTCAGCTTCATTAGCGGAAAATTAGCGCACAAACTGACTACAGGCACGGCACGCTCAGGCCTCACGACAAATAACAAATCACGACACGACGACCCAGACGCGGTCAGCTGGCGTTGGTCACGTGACGCCACCTGCCAGTCTCATCATCAATTAGCGCACACACTGACAACAGGCACGGCGCGCTCAGGCCTCACGACAAATAACAAATCACGACACGACGACCCAGACGCGGTCAGCTGGCGTTGGTCACGTGACGCCACCTGCCAGTCTCATCATCTGTCGTGTTGGATGACCATTACCCATCTTACGAGATTATAACACAGCCGTGGGCGTGGCCTAACCCCTCTCAGCTGCAACTGGCCCACGGACTCCGTAACCCCAGTCACGCGCCTGCTGGCACTGGACTGTGCAGAGTCGACCCGGGATCTATTTAAACGCGTGATTGCTGTCAGAATCGGTGACCGATCCCTCCGCATGTGTGCTCGGTAAACAAACATGACAGCGGCACCGGGCGAGGCAGACGCAGCCCGCCCGGGTCCCGCCTCTCTTCGCCGCCCGGCCGGTTCTAAAATGACGCTGGAACGGTCCGCCACGCAGGCGCGCGGCGTTGGCGGCGCTGGCGGCCGGTTCCCACGCTCTCGGGTCAGATGGGAGGGGTGGCGGCGGTGACCCGCGGCTACGAACGTGCGCGCGCTGCGGCGCCGGGTACTAACGAAATTAACGGGCACGGGCCGAGCCGGGCTGGAATGGGAACGTGCGGGGTGGGAAGCGAGATGGCATGCTCACGGAGAGTCGTGTTGCTTTCGACACAGTGCGGGATTAAAGGGAATGTTTCATCTTTGTATTGGTTTTGAACTGAGATTGCCATTATCTTTGGTCGTTATTGAAATGTCTAAATTACTACGATCATTTTCCCAAAAACTTTAAAGTTTTAAAGCAATTTAATGTATAATTTGTCACATGCATCCAGGCTGGTGCAGCCGCGGATTTGCTGACAGCCACTTCAAGATTGTTGGTCCGGGAAGTCAGACGACCTGTATTTCTCGAACCTTGGCGAGTACGATGTAAACAACGGCCAACGCGATAGGTTACGGTTTAAGTTGAAGTTTTCGCGTGGTTTGAAGTCTCAGTTATGGATTGATTGTTTTTAAAATAAATATTGAGCTATCGTAATGCCTCGCACTCGTCATTGTGTTCTATGCGGGAGAAGACACAGTTCCACTATGTTTGTATTTAAAGCGCCAGAATTGTCTGAAACGATTGTGCTGCCAAATGGCAGCGTAAAGGTTTTCTATATAGATCTCTATATAGCTCAATTATGACGTCATCATCACAAATGTAAAAACTTAATTTGTATAAAGTTAAGTGACTTTTCGAAAGAGGAAAAAAAGATCACCATCGTTTTCAGCAGCACTTACGTCATATTTTCAACTATAACCATCGTATATTTGACAACTTTCAGAAAGGTGAAACATTCCCTTTAATAAAGTCAATCTTTGTATGATATTGTTTTGTATAACTTCTTTACTTTGTACTTTGCTTTGATGACCATGTATTTTCTGGGCTACTTTTATCAATGGTTAAACAATTATACATATTTGCAGTGATATTCATTAAACACAAGTCTTACATTTTTTCCCCAACAAATGTATTAATGTATGGTAAAATTAAAAATATACATCGAATCACAGTTGTATATAGTACTGTTTTCGTGTGAGCTATTGTCCAACTCGCTCCGCAAGTCTGCAAGGAAGCATTCATTATTATCGAGATTAGAACAGCCCAGCACGTCGAAAATCTGCTCAGAGCTACAGCTTACAACAGTAAAGCGATATCATAATACAAGCCGAAGTTCACATACCACGAGGGGAGCCCAAGCAATCACATACAGACACACGCTGCACTCCTGCTGCACGCATGCAAACATGCAAGCTCAGCTCACACGCATGCACGTACGGAGGCACGCACACATACACACATACACATTACGCACATGCACCCGCGCACGTCAAACCCCCATACACGGGCATCCCCCAGTGGCGGATCCAGGGGGGGGGGGCACGGGGGTCATGACCCCCATTGGGCCGTGAAGGGGCACCACCGCGCCGGGGGCACCAGGGGTAACACCACCCCCCCCCCAAATAAAGAAAATAATAAAACAAAAATGGAGCAAAAAAATCAAAAATAAATCAAAAATAAAGCAAAACTTCCAAAATAAAGCAAAAATGTCAACAAAAAATCCAAAGTTAAGCAAAAAATGCTGCGCGCTACGCGGCGCACATAATTTTCAGTGTTCTTTGAACCAAGGGTACCACCGCGCCGGTGCACTAGCGGCACCACCACGCCGGTGTACCAGGGGCACCACCCCTGGTACACCGTTATGTTTCCCTCGATACCAGGGGCACCACCCCTGGTGTACCAGGGGCACCACAGATACAGATACAGATACGGACTTTTATTAAGGTCATCCACATGTGTCTGCGGCTATTATAACCTCTCGTCATAAGTTCAAAACACAGGAAACATGGTCAGAAAAAGCATACAATAAAATCCACCACCAGTGAAAAACCACCGGTGTATCAGGGGCACCACCGGTGTACCAGGGGCACCACCACGGTGGTACCACCGGCGCGGTGGTGCACAAACGGCACCACCGCGCCGGTGCACCAGCGGCACCACCGCACTGGTGCACCAGGGGCACCACCACGCCGGTGTACCAATGCCACTACCGCACCGGCGTACCAGGGCCACGACGGCGCCGGTGTACCAGGGGCACCACCGTGTCGGTAGGAGGCACTGTGGGGCGAGGGGAGGTACCGGGGCACCGTGCCCCCTTGAATCCAGGAGGAGGAAATAATGGCCTGGTGCCGCCATGAAATCACAAGCATTGGTCGCTGGAAAACATGTTTTTTCGCGAAATGTTAATAAATTCGAATTGCTAAATTATGTACAAAAAAATGTCCCTTAATGCCTCCTGTCCCTTGGGCTATGAAGGGGCAACAACGTGCCTTTATACCAGAGGCAACAACGTATCGGACTCAACGGGCCCTGAGGGCCCTCGTGAGTCGGGATCCGCTTCCATATACGGTGGAACAGGGGGGGGGGGCACTGGGCACCGTGCCCCTTTGAATCCAGGAGGATGTGGAGGCGGGGCACCAATGCTCTGGTGCCCCATCAAATTGCTGAAAACCCACATATTTTATGCGAAATGGTCCAAAATTAACCCGCGAGTTACTGGGGTATATTTCATAACGCGACTTACTGAGGGGGGGGGGCTATTTTTTGCCCCCCTCTGATCTCCGGAACTACTGGACTGAATGTAAAAATTCAAACGGCATTCGATAGCTCTGGGAAATTTATCGAGGGAAACATAATATTGTTGACCTCGGGGTTACCGATGACGTCACAGGTCAGGTCAAGTACAAAATGTTTGACCGTGTCAAAAGGTCTCTATGGATGGAATTGTCGCGCAAAATTGCGATATTAAACGCATAAGCCGTTGATAAATCGGTATGATTCGTGTGTCTGACACTTCTAAGTACCTTTCTAAGCTGTTTATGACCTTGGGTCAGGTCAAGGTCATCCGAGGTCACGAGGTCAAACTGGAGATTACGGTCATTAGGCGTTGTAACACATGTTTATGGGTTTTTTTTTCTCGTCTAGAACGCGAAAAATGAATTTAGAACATTGTTTGTTCCATATAAATAGAAGCAAAAAGCAAAAATGGAAATGCGTTTTTTGTCATAGTAATGCTGTGAGAAGTGGTCGATTTTGGTCATTTAAAGGTCATAACTCGGTCATTTTTAAAGATATCGACTTTAAATTTGGTACACATATTCACCGCATACGTCTCGATCACATATATTCCGGTTTTTGGATAATTCTGATTTTTTCTTGAAAATTTTGTAAAAACAAAACAGTCTTTGGGTTTCTCAAAATTTTGAATTAAAAAAAATCAAAAATCTGAGATAGCAGTGTGATAGCCCGGTCTATTTTCAGTAATTTGATTTAATACAATTTAGTTTATCTTAAATATCGTACCTTTAACAGCGTTTTCCGCAAACCATTATTTTGCAACAAAAACCGAAGAACATGACGTCACTCTGACGTCATTCCCGGTTGACCTATCATATCCTTATATTTTTAATTTTGCCAACATGTGTAGAATTGATGTGAGAGAAGTTACTGCAAGTTTGGTGACGATACGGGTGTTCGTTTAGGAGTTATTGCAAAATAACGGGAGGGGGGGGGGGGCAAAAAATAGCCCCCCCAGTAACTCGCGGGTTAAGAGACAAAGAACGCGCCGCTCCGTCCTGATAAATCCTCGATGTCACGATGTTTGTTGACTATCGTTTTTTGTCGCGAACGAACCCATATATATATATTCATAAGTATGATATATTCTCACTCATATAGATGCACTTCAGTTAATACACTGTGCTACTGTGATGTATATGCACATAGTTTAACATTATGTAGCTGCATATATTTGAGAAATAAATACAATATCACAAAATATATTGCATATTTGCTTATACAACATTCCACAAAGTATACATGCTGTATAGCATCACATGGTTTACCTACACTATATATCATTTGGCGTAAATGTGTATGCCACGGTGTGCATTGTACACTCATTCCAACACCCAACTCAGTAGTGAGTTACACTCCTATTCTTCATCTTCATTCTTCTTCTTTTTTTCTTCTTTTTTGTGACTAATTCATTCTTGTATGCCATTGAACTTACTTAGACATGATGAACTTCAATGTCTATATGATAAAATATTTCATCCATTTTTTGATATAGAAACAAACTTTGATCCACATGTGCATCATAAATTTGAAAGTCTCAGAACAGAGTGTAAATATGTCACAGTTACAACCGGAGGAACTCCCACTTGTAACCAGGATGCAGGCAAATTGTTTATGTTGCACCTTAATGTTCGATCCATACTAAATAATGCAAATTTGAAGCACTGATTACCTTCCTGCACTTGACTGGCATACAATGGGACATTGTATGTATTTCTGAGACATGGTTGAATGATGATATTGACAAATTTCGTAATATTGAAGGCTACGCTGCATTTTTTGGAAATCGTGCAGGTCGGACAGGTGGTGGGGTAGCCATATACATACGCAACAATTGTGTATCGTCTTGTACACGTTTATCTTTGGATAGCCCCATAGGTACCGAGTCTATATTTTTACAATGTCATCTACCTTGTTCAAAGGTAATCATCGGGCAGATTTATAGACCCCCAAATTCGTGTCCAACTTTGTTTATTGAAGAAATGTCGAATATCCTAGACTCTATTACCAAATCATCTTCTTCTATCATCATTGCTGGTGACTTTAATTTTGATTTGTTCAACATTGACAGTGACGTCAATGTGGCTTCATTTTTCAATATGTTTTCGTCATATGGCTTTCTTCCCTCAATACCTTTACCCACTAGACTGAGTGACCATAGACTTTCTCTGATAGATAATATATATTGTAACAATATAACCTGTGCAGACACTTCTGGAATTATTTATGATGATCTGTCTGACCATTTTCCAGTGTACCTGACATTTAAGGTAGATAAGTCTAAGGTGGTTAGACAAAAACAATCAATCACATGTTTTAACTACAAAAGAGTGGATGATTTGCGAAACCATTTGAAAAATGAGCTACATGATTTGTATCATGTAACAGACCCAAACACTGCATGTGAAAGGATAACAGAGGCCTATTCTTCAGGGATTAGTAGGTATAGCTTTACTTTCGAGCCCTCACGAAAAAATACACCGATTAAACCATGGATTACCCCTGGCATACTTACATCTATTAATAGAAAAAATACGTTATTCATGTTAAAAAATAACTCTCTGACCAGTGTAAATATTCTTAATTATCGCCGTTACCGCAATATTCTTGTTGGCATTATTAGGGAATCTAAAAAAATATATATACACAATGAACTAAAAATGGCAACCCCAAAGAAAACATGGAGTATCTTGAAGGAACTCTCAACAGGTACTCCCCAAAGTGACAAAATGCCAGACGCATTTCAAACTAGCAATGGTTTAATTAAAGAAACAGAAGAGATCGTTGAAGGCTTTAATGCATTCTTTACGGGCATTGGTAAAGAGTTAAAAAGTAAAATAAAGCAAACAAATAATAACCCATTGCATTACATTCCTAACTTCGTAGGAAATCCCCTTGATTCATTTCAAAATACAAACGAAGAGGAAGTTACCAAAATTGTAAATGACATGCGGCTGGTGGGAGGTGGTCACGATCAGATAAATACCCGAATATTTAAATCTACGTTCACAGCAATAATAGTTGAGATTGTTTATTTTATGAATCTTTGTCTACAACAGAATACATTTCCAAGTGAACTGAAAAAAGCTGTTATAAAGCCGATTTATAAAGCAGGTGATAAACAACTCTTTAATAACTACAGACCTATCTCCTTGCTCCATGTCATTTCTAAACTTCTAGAAAAACTTATTTACATCCGTTTAAATCACCATTTAGCCTCCAATGATATCCTATCAAAAAATCAATTTGGTTTTAGATCAGGAATGAGTACATATATGCCCATACTTCTTCTCCAAGAGAAGATTACCAATGCCCTTGAGACAGATAGTATAGTATGTGGAATATACTTAGATTTGCGAAAAGCGTTTGATACAGTCAACATAGATATATTACTTAGTAAATTACAATACTATGGTATAAATCATAATGCATATAATATGATGAAATCATATCTAACTGAACGCACTCAATGTGTCCAAGTAGATCATATTAAATCTTCTTTCCTTCCAATTGAAATGGGAGTCCTTCAGGGCTCAATCTTGGGTCCACTCCTATTTATACTTTATATAAATGATTTTCCACATGTGTGTGAACAGATAACTACATATTTATATGCTGATGACACTGCTATCTTCATCGAAGGTAGAAATGAACATAAACTGCAAAATACTTTGAACACACTTATGCCAAAAGTAGCTGAATGGTTTATTGCAAACCAGTTATCTTTAAATACTGATAAAACATTTTATCAGTTATATACAAACAAAGAAGCACAAGTTGAAGTATCACTTAATTTAATGGGTACAGTTATTAAGCGTGCAAAAACCGTTAAATATCTGGGGGTATTTATTGATGAGGATATGAAATGGAAAACACACATTGCTAAACTTTACACAGTCCTGTGTAGAAATTTGGGTATAATTAATAGAGTGAAGCATTTGCTCAATTCCAAGCATTTGATGTTACTATACAACTCCCTCTTTCTGTCTCATATTAATTATTGCTGTTTTCTGTATAGTAATACATACTCCTCTTATATAAACGGAATAGAAAAATTGCAGAAACGTGTTGTGAGAATAGAAGATGGACAACCTATACTAGCGCACACTGCCCCAATTTAAAAAAAAACTCAAGATTCTTCGACTTAAAGACATTGGCAACCAGCAAATGTTGTTGCTATTGCACAGAAAACTTAAAGCTAACTTACCAAATTTAATTGACCAACTCTTTGTTGTAGCACAACCTAGTATAATTACTCGAACTATAAAACATTTTGAGGAAACATTTACTTATAAAGTATATAAAACACAGACTACTTCTTGGGCTGGACCGAGACTGTGGAACAGAGTTATGGGACCTATGTTCCCAATGGTACAGGCAGTTCCTTCTTCAAAATACACAATTAAAAAGGTATCCAAGGATTACTTTCTTAGTCAGTACTAAGAAAACTGGTATCATTATTGATATTTGTATTATACAGTGATGACATGCATTTGACTGCATGATTTGAGGATTGCAATATAATTAGTAAAGTAACAGTAAGCTAGACAAATGTATATGTCTCATCATATAACCTTTCACTATTAAAAAATAAATTGCATATACTATATAGTATGCAATGCATTTAGATACCTAGTATCTATTGGTTAATACAAAAATATATGTTTTCTATGTCCAACCAGCCTCCTGGGACTGGCTTCTTTGGGCTGCCCAACAACAAGCTTTGCTTAGTTGGGCAGCCTGTTTGGAGCTCAGTCCATGACCAAGCCGAATTTTTTGACCAGCTAGGATTGCAAACCCTTTGTATGACTGATCCCTTTCCTAATACTAACACCTTGTATGGAGGTGTGAATGAATAACTGGTCCTGGGAAGTAGGGGGCAGTCATTAACTGAATTCAGTTATGACTACTTTGCCATCTCTTATAATACTCTGTACAAACTAACTGCATGTTTTTCTCCCTCTGTTTTGGCTTATTTACGTTTCTTTCCATCTCTTAGCTGGGAGTGCCGCGACTTGTTATATTCTGTTTTATGGCGTTAACGTAAGGTTCTGTGTGTCGCTGGGATAGAGGGAGGGGGCACTCCTGGTCACCTGTTATTGGGTGGCGGCATATACAAATATATATATATATATATATATATATATATATATATATATATATATATATATATATATATATATATATGTACATATACATACGCATACGCATTCGCATACGCATACGCATACGCATACGCATACGCATACGCATACGCATACGCATACGCATACGCATACGCATACGCATACGCATATACATATACATATACATATACATATACATATACATATACATCTACATATACATATACATATACATATACATATACATACAATAATATTTGTATGGGTGTCCATTTTGCGTAAATACCATTTGTAGTTGAGCCTTTGTGACAAATTTTCTTGAAGACCCTCCCTTCGCAAAATCCTGCCTTTTTTTAGTTCAAGAACATTTTTGAAGTCCGCTCGATACACAAAGCATTATGATACACTGGTATCACATCCATAAAATGTACTGCTAGTATAAACACGGCTACTCCCCCCCCCCCGCTCCTGGTCACGAACCTCGACTACCCTCTTGGTCAATTCTGGCTCTGCATCAGCCGTCTGGGGTCGCCCCTGACTGTACAAATTATATATTTTAGCACCATCCGCGGCACTTTAAATGATAGAAAGGGTACGACTGATATTGCAAATACCTATAGCCAACGTTTTGTCAACTGAAAAAAATGCTGAAATAAGGGCACCCTCAAAATATAGTGGACCAAATCCGTTGAGTTTTCAGATTTGGGTATAGGTAGGGCCCCTACCTATACCCAAATCTGAAAACTCAACGGATTTGGAAAACTCAACGCTGCATCAATTGCAGCGGTGCCCCACCGCTGAAATTGATGCCCCCTTGAATATTTTCTGGCTCCGCCCCTGGCATCCTCCATGGCCATATGCATTATTCACACAACTGGCGCACCTTCGTTACCGAGCGATGTTTAAACTGAAAGTGGTCCGGAATTTATTTAAATCTGCTCTGTAAAATCCACACAAAATGCACCAACAGTACACCGTAAGAACAATGAGAAGGAGCTTCAGTAGTAATTTCTGTGAGCTTGGCCTTGTGTGTAGCGGTTCGTGAAGGATGCATAGCGAAGGGTTGGGTTATCTTGAGAGAAACAATCACGTCTCAATATTTTATATTAATGGAGCCAAAGAAGAGGGGTAAACCGGTAAAGTTGAATTATGTTTGATATATCCCTTACAGAAGTGACTTTTACACAAGAGCGTTTTTATGTCCGTTAAAATGAAATGCAAATGCTGAAGCAAACGGCAGCAACCAAACAAGTTTACAACCGAACAGAGTTTTCATAGTACAACTAATGTCGGTTTTTCTTGGTTTTCAATTTCAATTGTGCTTAATTTTTGTATCTAGAAATCGTAGTTTGCAGAGCGCAAGGTCAATTGACCGACCCGAGCACACCCACGGCTCTTCACTCAGCAGCGCGAATCGCCACGTGTGGATATATTAGTGGTGCCAGTTTCAGAGAATATTTGTCCAATGTCCGACCGATGTCCAAGACCAAGGTCAGCTGTCCGTCCGAAACTGTCCGAAAATCATTGTTTGTCCGAAATTTGTCCGAAAGCAGAAAAAAGTGTTTGATATGGAATGTAAAACATCCAGTGTATCATTCGTGTACTACAAAAGTACCTATGTGATTTTCGCGACAAGCCATCCTTGAGCATTGGATCATGGATGTCCGAAAATGTCCAACTAAATATGCTTATGTCCGTCCGAAAACCGAATCGGTCTTCGGACAAATTCGGAATTACGAAATGATTGTTCCGATTGGCACCACTAGCATGGATGCACATTGCACACGGATGCCAAAATCATGCAACAAATCACACGCACGCGCGCGCGCACGCACACACACACACACACATTCGACGTGCTGCGCCCTGAGAGAGGACTACAGGCCGTCACGTCACGTCACGGCCCCGTGGCGCCCTGAGCGTCACGGATCGTCACCTGCGTGGTGTGTCGCTGAAGAATACCGCTTTCTGCGCGTGACACCGTCCCGCGGTGATCTGTCAGAGGTCGCTCCGGATCATCGGTCAGGGTCTGTCACCCAGCACTCCTCGACGGAGCTGGAATGTATGCAGGACAATGGAGAGGAACGGTACCAAATGCCTCAGGTCGTACCAAATCTCTCAGGTCGCGTCGGTTGAAACGCAGATGATTATTGGTGATGGATTGAGGAAAATGGAATGTGAATAAGAAAGTTTGCATTGCAATGCATCAAATGCTTTTCTGACCAACACTGTCACACATATAATTAAAGTCACAAAATTAAATAAATTAGGAATTTATTTTTACTTCGGTATACGCTACTTCTAATTTTTATCAAACGTAGTAGTTACACAGGTTACGTGACAGCTAAATGCATTGCTACGAGAAATACTAGAACAACAACCGAAATATAATACCATCATCACCGTTGATCTATTTACATTAAAAAAACAATTTCCCGTTTGCTTTGAGTGCGGTAAATTAAAGCCAGCGTGCCAAGTAAGGAGCTCTGTAATGCATGGCATCTACCCCAGAATCACGGTAGCGCATCAACAGGAAACACGCTTGAAAGGCGTGACACGCCCAACACGCTCGAGTGCTCGACTCATTCTCGACTCATTCTGCGTCACGCCAACCCGTGGGAAAATATCAGAGAGGACCTATGTGGCTGGTACTGGTAGTAGTTCCATAAGAAAATGTTCATCTTTGGCTGTTGGCTCATCAGTGGATAAACCAAGTTTCGGTAATGCAAAAGCACCACGTTTTTCAACGTGCCTATGAAGCGGATGGGAAATAAATGTTCAGAAAACTAGGCATCATCGAGGGTTCGTGTTCTGCATCGAATGCACAGCGCTGGTAAATTGGAGTGTGACGTCACTGGTCTGACTATGCCGACAACACGTGCCAGGACGCATCTCTCACACATCCCCCTCCCCCGCCGCGGACTGAGACCGCCGCGGGCTAAATCCGTCCTATCGTCTTCCGGTTTCCTGCCCTGGGCGTCGCGGCCCTCCTGCTGAGCGGCACCGCCACCAGGGGGCGACAGTCAGTCTGAACTCTGAAGCCCGCACCGCAGCTGCCGGGCTGAGGGCTGCGGTCCACCGCTCCACTCCACCTGGCTGCCTCAGTCCCGCCCCGACAGCCGCTTCTCACGCTGGTTCCCACACTGAGACCGTGTTCCCACGTTCGGCCGCCTTCTCCAGGCGCGCGCCGCGCCGCCGGGCCGGGCCGGGCCGAGCCGCGCCGCGCCGGCGCTGTTCCTTACCTGCTGTCGTGACGTCACCGCCTGAGCAGCCATTGCCAGTGTGGTCGCCGAGGTGTGCTGACCGTTCTCCGGGTTCTCTGAGCTGATTTTGGGTAAGTGAGACGATTCGTGCCGTCCTGGGCGGGTTCTGGCCGGCGTGGCACGTGCCAGGGGGCGCGGGGTTTATTTTTATCCCCTCCGGAAGGCGATATGGGGACCAAGGCCGTGCGACCGTTCCCCAGCTGCTGTGATGACACATTGTTCGTCGCCATGTTGCCTGGTGATTGAGAAACCAACAATTTCACCACCAATGACGAATTTTGGGCTTAGTTTGGAAACATTCTCATACTCAGACCGATGCAAAATATCGGAAATTTGCAGAGAAATTCGCCACCGACGAGCGTTGCTGGGGAGGGGACCTGTCGTGGGTCACGTGACCGGAGGCGGAGACGTCACCAGCGATCGATACCCGTTGGTTGGCCGGCTGTGGCCGGCGGCGGTGGCACGCGCGCTGCACGGCCATCCGGCCATCCCTGACGCGGACACGTTGCAAAGGCTGGCCAGCGCGAGGCCTACGCCGCTGAAATCTGCCAGCTGGAGGGGGAATTTTGGATGGGTTGTGAACAAGAGGTGTATAGCGGGGCCGGATGTTGCTGAAAACAGTGGAGGTTGGAGATGAGTGGCTGCCAGGGGCGGCGGAAATCCATGCTTATGACGGCATGCAACATTGCAGGGCAGCCTCCTCGCAGGGTGGACGGGGGTGGCGCCATCTATACCGAAATAAATCCGAGTCTTATGTGATATATATATATATATATATATATATATATATATATATATATATATATATATATATATATATATATATATATATATATATATCGATTGGCAGTCTATTGATACATGTCTGTTATCGATTGGCTATTATATGGCTTGCAGTTAGGCCGGCCCTTCATACCTTGCAGCATATGAAGCATATGCTGCAAGGTATGAAGTTTTGCAGTTACCTGCAATCTGGATTGGATCTTTTCATGCTTTGTCTTTTAAATGTTCAAAGTGGATCCTCTCAGCTCAATGAGCAGTGGCTCATAACATGCGAATTCCCTAGATGTTGCCACACTATATCATATTATCCTAAAACTTAAAAGGTTAAAAAGTTTAGGAGACCGCAGTGGGTGATTACTTTCAAAACTGAACCATGGTAGTGAAAACAACGATACAATTATTGTTATCCTCTTCTCTGTTAAAAGCATGCTAAAATGCTTACTTTTCAATGAAGGGGTTCAACTTAAATTCAACTAGCCAGGTACGTGAAATGCCATTTATACCAAACTGTAATGATGTTGTAAAAACACGACCCTTTTCGTATTGAGAGCATTGTATAACGTCGAACCACAGTTGCTTTGAGACATTTATGAATCAATGCTATTTACCAGATGCCACTTCTGTAGCCAAACCATTAACGTCCTCCATACATTTTGTACATATTAATTGGCGTTAGACGTGTATTTTGCTGCTTGTAGCCTAACGTTTCATACACAAGATTATATTGGTACCAACGAATCCAAACAAAATGAACAGCCGAAGCAACCCTGAACGCTCTTGATGGTTACCATGTTATGCCTATTTACATTCAGTACTACGGATAATGTACAGACAATTTGTGACTGTGCTAAAAAGGGCTCAACAACACAGCTTCGTCCAGTTCTTATTGCTCTGCAACTAGGAGGTTGGGCGCACACCTCACCTGTCGCCTTATCACAGCAGCATCCGCCCGCACCGATATGTTGGCATGCCATGGACGTTTTGCTGGCAGGCAGCGCAGACAAAAAGATGGCGCTACAGTAGCGTCCGGGAACATGCACGGTAGAGTCCGCGAAGACTGCGACAAATGAACACAAACTCGTCAATCTGATGATAGAACAGATGTTATCTGGCAGGTTGGGAGCACCGTAAAAAGAAGAAATGTTGGAGATCGTTTAGTGTTTAGTTGTTTCTCCTGTTTGTTTTGCTTGTTCTTGTTAGAAACGGCGAGTGAGGACTGTTATCTGTGTGTGTTCACTGTGCAGCGATACTTTTTGCAAAATAAAACTACTCAGAAATTGATGATGAATATGATAGTGTAAAGTGAATGAATTACTGGTATCAGTGACTTCCCTCAGCAGAGCGAAATTTGTGAACTCTGTATTGATTAGCGCGCTCCCCCGTGATTAAACCAACCGGCAGAGTTTGGTGTGGAAAGCTGAAAAGCTGGGATACGGTCCATCCACTTCTGACCTTATGTGATGCGTACGCAGCGGACACGTCATCCCACCGACTGCACGTCATCACAGCCAGATGCAAGTGGAAAATAGCAGGGACTGAAACGATTCCAATTTCGAGCCAACCATGCCAAGGTGGGCGAATTTCCAGCCTGACCTTACACCAACCAAAAGGGAGGTACACGGGGAACAATTACATGTATTTATTACATGTATTACATGTATTATATATTATAGCAATATGCATCTGAAGATGGACCGCCGTCTCCATCTGAATCACAAATATTGGCTTTACTTTCATAAATCGGTGTGGGGGGGGGGGGATATGATATGAAGTAGAAAAATACAGGAATATAGTGTAAAGTGAACAATTTATTAAATGCCATTAATTGAAGGAAGGGATGACCAGTATAGGCGAATATCATCAGCCACCCTGCACGTTTAGGTACCATGTATTTCAGATAGCATGTATAGCACGTCTAGAATACCTGGGCAACCATTGACGCTCAGAAGGATACCATCTGCTCTTTTTCCTTCCTGGAATTCCAAGCGTGTTCTGACCGCTTCAGAAACAATAGCCGTTTTACCTATTGTTCATTTGTCACCGACCGTATCTTTCAAATCACTCGAGAATGTTCTTTTGTTTGCGGGCCTTTTCTTTATGGTTATTGGTGACCTGAATGATCAATTTTATTATCATGCTCCCGTTCCAAAGCGCCGTTTTTTTCTGCTGGAAAGACTTCTGATTACGTCCGTTTTCCCCTTCATCTTTTCATTACCGACTTGCAATACTCAGTAGTCTTAAGGAGTTCTATAGGTTATACGCCAATGTACTTTTAATTTTATTTTTGGTTTAATTCATTTACTTTTTTAAAGCATAGATTCATTCAGACGAGAAAGTAAACCTACTGAGGTATTCTTGAGGACACCCATATCACACCTATCGTTTATTCCTGCTGCAGCTCAGACAGTATTTGCAGTTTTGTCTGTGAGGAGCTGTTTTTCACCAACCTTGAACCGAAATGAGCCACACATCTTGCTGACAAACACCCAACAAAGAGTGCTTCGCATCAAACGCAGAACCCTACCACCTGTCCCTTCCCCCGCATCTGATACCGGTGCTCATTCAAAGCCCTGCCTAACCCACCATGAAATCTGCCGCTTACAGCTTTCGACACACACGCACATCCCCGGCACGGCTCGGGCGGAGCATTGGCATAATCACCCACACACTGCACGCTGTTTGTTACCCAATGAAATGCCCTCCGCTGTGGCGCCGTCCAATATTGGGTGATTTGCATACGGCGCGTGTTCAGAATGTCTGTAGGGAATAATCGTTTCATTAATCGAGTCCCCAAACCATGAAATCGCTATTGGCTGTGCAGGGGTCTAAATGAAACACGCAATCATGTGGATTCCTGCTCCCTATCTATTCTAAACCGTGACGCATGAGATGGGAGTGATTGTGCTCGTTTGCCCGACAAAACAAAGCCTCCAACGTTGGAAGGGAAAATTGAAATACCGTAATGACATAGTTTGATTTATTTCACTCTGTTATTTGGGCATATTGCTTCGCTTTCGCCTTCCCTCGCCAATCCCAAATCCAACAATTGCTTCGACACCGCATGTTTAAAATCGCACTACATATCGCTCTAAGCTAGCACACCGTCACTCGCTTGCACTGCACATACAAGATTACCAGCAATCCACCAGCCGTTCTGTCTAGACTCTACATCCGTTCTCAATACCTCTCCACGTTCGGTCAGGACGCCTGGCTGGGCACGCTATCAAAGAATCCGACACTGCCTCGGCGCAGCGCCCCGGGCACGTGCCCTCTGCTCACCCGGCGTGACATACCCCCCCCCCCCCCATCCCCCCTCGGCCGGGGGTGGGGATGGGAGGAAGGAGGGGGGGGGGGCAGCTTCTGAGAGCGGTGAAGCGACACCCAGCCGGGAGTAAACATCCAACCATGCGGTTAGCGCAGCGTCAATAGGCAGCGGGCTCGGATCTCGTGCAGGCGCGCTGGTGGTCGGCTCCTGTGTCGCATTCCGGTGTCCGATGCCACCCCGTGGGTCACGCTGGAATTTAATCATGCTCCTGTCATTCAAAGAAGCACGGCCTCAGACCACACAATCACAAAGAAGCACGGCCTCAGACCACACAATCACAAAGAAGCACGGCCTCAGACCACACAATCACAAAGAAGAACGGCCTCAGACCACACAATCACAAAGAAGCACGGCCTCAGACCACACAATCACAAAGAAGCACGGCCTCAGACCACACAATCACAAAGAAGCACGGCCTCAGACCACACAATCACAAAGAAGCACGGCCTCAGACCACACAATCACAAAGAAGCACGGCCTCAGACCACACAATCACACAACTAGATGCACGACAGAGATGCCAGCATCTGTCAGCGATGCCTTCCAGCATATGCCGGCATCTGTCAGCGATGCCTTCCAGCATATGCCGGCATCTGTCAGCGATGCCTTCCAGCATATGCCGGCATCTATCCGCGATGTCTTTCAGCCCGACCGACGCCGGCATCCTCCAGCGAGCGACCTGGGGCGACAATCGCGGCCGATCGCACAGCCTCCGACGTGGGCAGCGTTGTCAAACAGTCGTGCAAAAACCTCCTATTCGCCCGTCACAGTTGGCCTGTCCTATTGTTCCCGTCGCTCTGGGTCTGCGCCGGTGCATAGCTCACCAACTGATGAGATCGCTCGGGGTGCTAATGGAACACGGCACGCAAAAAGCGCACCTAGCGGCTTTCCACCCGGTAGCTGATTATGATTTCTATGCTAATCGCGTTATATCTCGGCGGTGCCCTGTCGAGCTGAGACGATGTGTTCGCGATCGCCACCGACTGGGGCTTCCAGCATCCAGCGGCGGCACAGCAGCGGCACAGCAGCGCCACAGCAGCACCCAGTGGCGTTCCAGCAGCGCCCCAACAAGGTCCAATATAATCGCTCCGATCGACCTGTTCTGGTTCGTTTCCGCACTGTGGGGCGCGGCAGGTCGTCGGCACGTAGTTCGGCAGCCGCAGCGCTATTACGGCCGCGTTTGGCGCGCGCCCGCCGCCCGCTTTGATCGTGCCGCGCGCCCCTTTGATCTCGCCGCGTGCCGCGCCGGCGCGCGCGCACGTGCGGCCGCGGGGAAACCATGGAAACGCGCGCGATTATCGGTCCCGGAGGCGTTGCACGTGAACTGCACGTGCGTCGGCACGTGGCGCGGCACGTGGCCCGTGCGTTGGCATTGTGCGATGTTTTCCGTAATTTTGGATAGCTGCCGGCGGTGGTCACGTTTTTCCAGGGGAGAGGGGAGTGCTGGGAGGGGCGCGGCGATTAAGTGGTGGGGAACGGGGAACGCAATGACGAGCAAAAATCAGCCCGTTCCGGTCCAATGAGAAAGAGTCGGGAAAGCAACGAGTACCATAATATGTCTAGTCAGTCTTTTCTGTCTTAAACCATATGTACAAATAGTATCTACATGCATCATGCAGTAACTTGTGATTTGTGTTGAATATTGCACAGTAATTGCAATATGTCAATATGGCAATATATACAATATGTCAATATGTCACAATATGTCATTCACTACCATTTCATAGATGATAGCCAGGTTCGTATCCAAGCTTCAGCAAACTTTTACATACGGAGATAATCCAGCCATTATGATGAGAACATTCTCAGTCTCCCTTGCTCATTTAAAGGGATGCCATACCTTAAATCTAATTTAAATGCGCACCTTTTGGTTGGGCTTCATCGACACATGTCGGATAAACAATATCAATACATTTTTCGAAGTTCCCTCTGTTATACAAATATATTGACAATATTTTATCAACGCTTTGGGGTCTATTTAACAACAGTTAAAAATATAAGTTGCAAATGACGTTACGACCAAATACATCTCATCCTAGATATGCTTACTTGCTATCCTGCGTTTCCATGGTTGTCTCACATCGACTATTTTAACTCAAATATGGTGTGTTTTTAATTCAAAATTGATGTGTTTATCTCTTCGAGTATTTACAAATGACATATATTTTCTTCTTTTCTAGAAATGGGATATGAAGTGCTTTGAGTGCCTCAAATCCAGGACAAGCTCTCCGGACTACCAGAAGGCGCAGGTAGGTTAGTACTGCTGGCGTGCGGAAATCACATATGATGGCTTACGCTAAATTAATCGCCTGTGACATCTTCATTGTGCTTCATCCATTATGCTTCCATTCCTTAGCCCTGGGAAAATGTGCTTCATTGCTTCAAGTGTGTATCTGATCTCTCATGGCAAAATGGGAATCAAGAATTGGCACGCATAACTCAAATGAAGAAAATGGCACGGCGCTCGTGGCTTGCGACAAAGCTGCTCTTAATTTCATTTGAGAGGTGAAACCTTAGTATTCGTTCCGCGTTCGTGATTCATGCCGCTTCTAATAATAGCCCCTCGGTTGTGCCTAAACTCGATTTCCGTAACGTTTGGACGCCATTTTTTTCAGCCTGAATCGGTAGCAGCGGTCACTAGCTCGCCATCGCCCCGGGCTAAACAGACTGCGATCGGGGTCGAGAGGGACGGGGGAGGCGTCACCCAGCCCAAGCGACAGGCCAAGTTCGCCCACCTCGAGGAGGTGCTCAAGTCGAAGAAGGGCATGGCGGCGCTGCGGGAGTACATGACGAAAATCCAGCAGGAGCACGTGCTGGACTTCTTAGAGGATGTGGGACGCTACAGGTGGGTACAGTGGCGGAGGAGGGGTGGGTGGTGGGTAGAGTGACGGAGGAGAGCGTGTGTAGAGCGACGGCGGAGTAGCTGGTCTCAAGAAATGGTGTGGGTTAACACGCGCACTGGAGACGAGTATGCCACGAACGCGCAGTGGAGAAGGGGGTGGGCACTTTTGTGCCCCCCCCCCCTGATATCTTCGAAAGTATGAGAGTTATAACGATCAAACTTACAGAGTGGTAGGTTCTATGATGATCTACATTTTCTGAAAGTTAGGTGACCTTATGATAATATCTGCAAGGTCAAACGAGGTCATGAAGGTCAAAACTGGCCGAATGTCACCATTCTGGGAATTTTACCTCTGTGACGTCACAGGTCACCAAGCAGAGTGTCCAACATTGTGTTCGGGGATGAACACTGACATTGGCTACCGAATGTCGTTTTAATTATACCGATCCGACTGTTGGTTCCGAAGATATCGCTTTGCCGACCTCGATTCTGGCCGCCATCTTGAACTTCGAATCCATATAACTCAAAAATTCCCCGACCGATTTTAAATTATTTTGGCGTCAAACGATCCGCTATTGTGTTGGCTTAAATGTCGCACAAAAACACCGCCCTGCTTCGCTTCGGTTTTTAGCCATTCACGAAAAACATGTGTGTGTGTGGGGGGGGGGGGGGGGCACAAAAGTACCCCCCCCCCCCCACTCCAGTGCGCGTGTTAATGGCCTATCACTCATTGCCTGAACATTTATTTTGTTCGGATATGACTACAAAATAGTAATATGAGGCTCTGGAAACCTATTGCTTCATATTTGTTTCACTTAAATATTTTTCTCTCTCTCAAGATTTGAATGGTTTGATGTGTGAACACCTGTCACATGCGGAACGTGGAACCATTGACATTCGAAATAACAATGGTCAAAGCGAATTCAGTGATGCTATGCGGGGTTCAGAAAACCACGTTCCGCATTTTTGTATGGAAGCTTGTTCACCTCTCGTTGTGGGTCTAATGAGGCACGTAATTCCACTCTGTGTTATTGATGTCAAGTGCATCAAAACTCTCCGGTATAATTGAAGCTTGTGTACCTTTTTGAAACATCAAAAATACACAAATAGCTACAAAACCTATCAGGACCTGGAAGATTGACCACACGACGGGGTAAGCTGAGTAAATTGGTTGAATCGGTCTCCAGTTTTCCCCGGCGTCTGACCACCCCTGTCTCCTTGCGGCAGGTCCGAGGCGGATGACGCGGCTCGCGCCAAGTCAGCGCAGACCATCTTCTCCAGCTACCTGGCGGTCTGCGCCGACCGCGAGGTCAGCCTTGACCGGCCCGTGCGGGACGGCGTGGTCTCGAAGCTCTCCGAGTCGCCGCCGCAGCTGTTCGACGCCGCCGAGCGCGCCGTCCTGGAGGAGCTCAGGCGGGACGTGTTCCCCCGCTTCCTGAAGACGCCGCTGTTCGAGCGACTGGCCGGCCTCGCCTGAAGACGCCGAGGGACCCCGGAAGGGTGAAGTGGGACCAGAGAAGTCACTGATTGGGAAGCTGGCAGATAGGGTGGTAGTATTGCCTTGGGCTTTGCATGTCCAGGTGGCGTTCAGACAGATTATGTTGTCTTCTGCGGAACAACTGCCAAGGGTAATCAGTTATTAGCATTGCAGATGGCAACGCTTTCTGGTGATCATCGCATATAAGGTGTCTCCGATGACCTCGAATGACCAAGAGGACCATAGTTTAGTCACCATGATCTTTTGGTGCTGTGCTGGATTTCCTACAGGCTCCGCTCGTTTCTACTGTTTGTTGTGAGAAGATAAACACAACACAGATGCATTGGTATTTGATCGTATCATTAAATAATGAAGACGAATATTTCAATTTATTTTCATCTTCTGTGTATGTTCAAGTTATTATTGCAGACTTCTTTCATATCATGTGCCATGTACTTAGTTGTACCGTCCACTCAGCGTTATGAATACTTCATGTATATGACAAAAATATGCATGCTCGTGACAGTGGTGAAGGTCTTTGGCCGCGTTCCGAATTATTGGAAATGTTATGTTACGAAGGCTTCAGGTTTAACGCAATGCGCCAATGCTTTCTTTCGTTTTACATTAAGCCGCGAACAAATAAAGACATTCTGTGAAGCAATGACTGCTGCAAATTTGTCATAAGTTGTGAGTGACTGATTGTATTTGCTGAAGTTGTTTGATGAAAAGGATGTGAAATTGCAATTTGCTAGTGCTTGAATAACATATTCCTTGATGGATATAGCTGCCATGTATGCTACTTCTTGATATTGTATACGATATTTGTATGCTGTCGCGTCCGCGTAAGAATGATAGTTTGTCTTAAAGATCGCTATCTTGTTTCTACAATAAATCATGTTCGATAAAAATAGCATTGCTTGCTCTACTGTTTCGCTACGTCTGCCTGGGTTATTTCACGACGAATTGAACATGGTTTAGTGCCAGCCTTGGCGGAAGCCTTGCTTGCGGTCGCTGGCGGTTACATACTGTAGGAAATGCTTTCTCCCAAAGCAGGGATAGTTCTTCGCTTCGCCGGTTGAAAGCAAACGCCACGAGGAGCTAAAAGCTGGTGGCTTCTGTCTTCTATAGCCGATATAATTTTGTTTTGTTGTTGTTAGTTGTTCTTTTCGCCTTAACCCGCCAGTGTGGGGGGGGGGGGGCATTTTTCGCCCCCTCCCCCCGACGAACTTTCGCAATAGCTCAAAACCTAATAGCGCTATCGACGTGAAACTTCAGGTACATTCTCTTACATCAATCATACATCTTCTGTGCAAAAATGAGGAAATTTCGTTGATTTTTTTGTCGAAATATAGCGAATTTAGTTACATCACTACACACGAGTTTGACAACAACAACAATAATCAGCTAAACTTTAGCAAGAATTACAAATGCCATATTTGAAGCAAAATGCAATCAAAAACGACAACAAATAGCAAATGGCAAGGGCTACAAAATGGCTATCTCGGATGGTTGAAATTTTTGCTTTTTGACTGCCAAATAAATTACAAAAATGCCAGGCAGATACACCAAACATGATGCACATTGACCGGTAAAATAAGGAGATATTCACACACAAACGAAAACAGGAGGGGTGGGCGGATTTCACCCCCCCCCCCCTCCAGTGCGCGTAGTCTTAAAATAGACACTTGCAAGAACAAACGCACATCACAAACGGTCACGTTCAACTACACTACCTATCAAACTTCGAGTAATCTCTGCTGTTCCATGAGGAGATAGTCCTTTACGGAAAACTGCGTCAGGCGCGCTCCGTTCTGATTCTATGCAGCACTAACTGATCTCCTCAGGCGCCACGAGCACGCCTTAGAGTCACATCCGAGCGACGCTGATGAATTCAGCCCAGCGATAATTCGTGTCCGCGAGAAGACGACTTTTATTCGTTAGAATTCGGATACACAGTCGTAAGTGGTAACAAGGTAAATAAATGAACTGATGCAACTTTGTTTAGACGAATATACTAGATTAGAAGCATGTCTAGGCGAGGTTAACATTTTCTGATAGAATGTGGTAGCTTCCCTTACTTATACCAAAAATACTAACATTTGATGGTCATTTTATGAAAGCAGCGCTTGGGAGCGTTTAAACCGTAAAATGATACAATATTTATAAGTAATGTGGAGACGGTTATTCCATGGTTGGAATTGGCATGTTGCGGTACCTATTCACTGTTATTTTGTGGAGTGGTACATTTGCTTCCTAAATCGACTATGTAATAAAGACGTAGACCAGCAAGGAGATTTGGAGTGAACAGCCAGCGGTTTTTGCGCCGCCTGCCTCTTTTACGCCGCCTGCGGCTTTTACGCCGCATGCGGCTTTTGTCTGTCATTCATAACTTGGGGAAACACCGCCACGGGTGGCCGTGCTGCCGCCTCACAAGGAAGCCAGCATGGAACAGACAGAAGAAATGACCATCGGCGGCGCTGAGCAGCTCACCAGTGAAGAGAATTTGAGAAAATGGAGAACAAATATCCGAAGGTCAAGAAAGGAAACTGAGCGAAGAAGCGAGTAGCGAAAAGCTATACCTATAAAAGATATCCAACGAAAGAGAAGAAATCTGCATGTATGTACTGAGGTGATGGTGTCAAGGGTTAGATTTAAATGAGCAGTGGCTTCAATGTGCTTCGTGTGAGGGCTGAGTGCATGAAATAAGCAGTAATGACACACATCGGGGACTTCATATATGCGACCGGTACTGTTGGTAGAATGAATGGTGCCTTTTTGATTGGCGACCAGTCTTCAACAATATATTGTATTTTGGTTCGGTATTAGGCATTATACTACCTACAACCCAGACAGTACCAACAAAACATAACGTATTGGCATCCAATAAGGCATGATATTTATGCTTTTTTTACTTGGCCATTTGTCTTTTTTTAGTCGGATTCATTTAGTGTGTCTTATGCGACCAAAAGATTTGCAAGCCCAAAACAATACTTTATTTTAAGCAAGGCTGCAGAGTCGATCGGTTTTCAGGTGACTCCGACTCCGACTCTAACCCTCCGGAGTCGACTCCGCCTCTGAAGTTGACTGCAATCTTAAATCAGGAGTCATTGCAAGTACATGTACGAGAAGGAACCACTCATAAAAATTGTCTCAGCTGCAAGCTTTCAGCCAATTTTATTGAAAGAAAATGACTAGTTAAATACAATTGAATTACATTGTATGATCACTGCTTTCGTTAAAAATTGCAGCAGTTCAAAAATAAAATTGTAACATATTTTGTGGCAACCATCTGAACAGCTAAATTAGTAGCGTATGTCTGTGTGTATCTGTGTGTGTCCTCATTTTTTTAGCCACACGCACAGCACAGACGGCAGCACTGATGACGGTAAAATTTGCACACACGACAGTTTCAAGCTTTGTGACGATCCACGGCAAAATATCAAGTCACTCCAATGCCTGTGTCGGTCACAGCACGCATCAGAAGGGGCATGTTTTCCGACTCTCGCCAATGGGAAACCGAATCCAAATAGCCAGCGCTTGAAAAAGCTTTTGGCATTAGCTCGAATTACGATGGTTCCAGGGACCTCAGCTGAGCGGGGCCGCTAAATGACGCAAATATCTCAGGGATTTAAATTGTGCACTTTATTGATCTCCTGAAGGTACAGGGACCCGCAGTTGCTATGGTACACACTAAGGTCCGGCTTATCTTCCCCTCTAGGCTCTAGCGTATGTTTGACGGCGAATTAAGACACGACTATATATACATTCAAACGGCATTACTGAGAGCTTCAAAATGGTATATTGATGCATTGGCTCACCTTAACTATTGGCTGAGTTTAAGCAAAAAATCATGTTTAGCTCTTTGCGGTGAGATCGACAATTTTTGCTTAAAATCAGCCAATAGATAAGGTGAGCCAATGCATCAATATATCATTTTGAAGCTCTCAGAAATGCGATTTGAATGCATCCATGGCCATTTCTTAATTCAGAGTCAAACATACGCTAGAGAATAAGATAAGCCGGACCTTAGTGTGTGCCATAGCAACTGCCGGCTCCTGTACCATTTACCAATAACGAATAACGCGCGAATTTACTAAACAAAAAATAATTCATTTAAAGGGAAATAATGACCTTTTGATTTTGTTAGCAACAATTTCTTAGGCTACCGCTATGATTTTACAATTATTGTATTTAAATTTAAGAATGAAATAAAATTATTCCCATATTGAAAGTTGTAAGTTTGGAAAAAATACAAAACAAGTACCTTGTGTACTTCATGAAGGTCATTGACAAATTCGTCCTTCCCTACCATTGTTTACATCGAGTGCGCGGCATTTTTGGAGGCTCTGTGACGTTTCCGATCAAACTGAGCGCTGCTCGGACACACGCTAGTAGCGCTAGTAGCGCTTTCGTTCTCCATGGCAACCAGGCGTTAGCCAATCAAAAGCCAGAAAGGGAATACGTTCTGGCTTTTCATTGGCTCACGCCTGGTTGCCATGGAGAACGAAAGCGCTACTCGCTACAACTCGCCACAATGGTTAAGTGCGCCGAGAAGCATGACAATGACTTTGTAAACAAATCGCCGACGCTAAATAGGTCACCGTCGATGTGCATCGATGAGCTTCCGATTTAATTGCCAGTTTTGTGTTATTGTTTATTAGTTTTTTTTGGACAAATTATTATTTTTCATGATAATATAAAGCATAATGTTATATACAGCCACAGACAAATTATACAATACTCCTAATTTTGAAAACAAATGAATCGATTTGCAAAAATTGAGGGTCGCAACCACTAACTATGCCGCCGTTGATGTGCATCGATGAGCTTCCGATTTCATTGCCACTTTTTCCAATTGCTGTTAGTTTTGGAAGATCGCCGGGCATATAATCACAACGAGTAGAACGCACAATATATTTTCCACTCCATTGCGTAAAAAAAGCAATACGGGAAAAGCCCGCAGTTTGATGAGGACCAAAAGTACTTGCAAGTACCGGTCGTTAAAAGTGTGGAACGCTTATCAACTTTAACTTGAAATATCTTTCGGTAGGAAAGTTTTCATGCAAAATGTGATGAATTTACAATATATTTTGGTCTCGTCTGGCGATTTGAAGTGCTAACTCCATTTTTGTGGAAAAAGGTCATTATTTCCCTTTAATGAGGCGCAGTGAATTAAGTTCGCGTTAAAGGGAGAGTGTCTACTGTTTACTGACATCGTTTATTTGGGTTTTTTGACTTTTTATAGAACATAATTTTTTGAATCGAACCGTGCCCTTCATTTTCCAGATTCGCACTAGTTGGCAGTTGCTGATGTATTCCAAAGACCCTAGGAACTGGCTGGTAGCAAAAAGTTATCGGGTAGACTCCAGAGGGCTTACCACTACTAGAAGTATTGATAATGTCGGAATATCGATACAAATTTGTTAGCATATCGTTAGGTTAGCACCAGCCAATAGCATTTCGACAAAACAGCTCGTGAGCGCTGATAGCAGCAGCCGAACAGAGCATTGACGGCCATTTTTCTTTTCGACGGTTTGTTAACATTGCTCGTATCGATTGTTTGTCTTAGGTGTGCGGTTTTATATAACATCTTATTGCGTCGGATTACCTTCACTATAGTGGCGATCGTTTTATCGATATCGAAGAAAAACAAACAAAAAACAATATAAGTGAAAATTCAACTAAAAGAGCTCCAGATGTGAATTTCATTGTATCCAACAATCAAACCTCCTTACCGTATGCAAAATATTTTTGACATTCCAAAACAGCTAAACACACTCCCTTTAAGGTATGCAAGTTTGCACAGTCTTGGCCTATGTGGCTTACTTTAATCGTAACATTCTAGCAATTTTACCTATGAATCACGACGCAAACATCTAATGTGATGTTTGTGATGTCATGTGATCCAGGATGCAAACAAAGTGGGACGCATTTCACTGAGGACGCAATACCGCAATGATGACAGGTAGGACGAGACTTAATTGACGGTCGGTATTTTAAACAATTAAGATGAAGATGAAGATACATATGTCCACAGGCATTACTTTATTTGCAACACGTTTTTTTCGTTATCATCAGAAACGGCACAACCGACGCCAACGGGCCTCTTAGCGCAGCGAAGCAGGCGGGAACCACCATCTAAATGAATATAAATAAAGCAATCATTAATCGTTCCCCATTATTGAACCGGGTAACGTTTAACCCGCCTGCGGACTCGCTTTAATATAGCGCTTGTATACTTTTGGGGGCTACAAATGGATTTGTAATGATCGTGGGCAATTTCCTTTTGGGAGGGCGGGAGGGGGGGGGGGGGGCATTTTGGATTTGCGTAACCAACAGCATATCCTACTGAGTAAGGACAACATGGTGATGCACACATTGTGATTGCAAATCATAGCATATGAATAGAATTGTAACAAAAAGTCGAAGGCGTAAACCCTATAGTTTAGCCATCGTCATCTGCATTTGGCTTACCACACACTCAACATGCGCTGCCCGTACGCTGTCAGCTGGAGTCATAGTTGACACAATTTAACCGACTCCGACTCCGATTCCGACAGGCATTACTGACCCCAACCGACTCCCACTCCGACTCTGCAGCTCTGATTGGAAGTGAAATGGCTTTTTATAATGTATCGGTCATCCTCAGACAAATTTTTACCGAATACCGTGTACCGTTAACCATCACGAAAATATGAGCGCTTCGACCCGAAACACGAACAAAAACCACCACCAACGGTGGCCGTGCTATTGCCAATGTGAAAGAAGTGCCTTCTTTTAGGTACATTCTGAGTAAAAACAAGATTTTGATTAAGAATTTAGTCCTGGATTAAATGTTAATAATAGTATATTAGGATATCATGTACGTGATAGCACACATTATTTCAGTTAAATTTAAATTAAACACATATGCCAGGAAATACACCTATGCACAAAGCCACGGGAAGAAAAACAAACAAGCGTGGGGTGAATGAGGTGTAAAGAAGGCGAGCGGACACCAGGGAAACTTCGCCGAATTTGTGATGGCGATAGATAGGGCAAAAACCCGCATTATAATAGACAATTGATACAAGTCTTAAGTCTAAATGCAGTAGAAGACGGGTTTTAAACATTTTAATCATATAAGCATACATCACGCATTAACCCGCGAGTTACTGGGGGGCTATTTTTTGCCCCCCCTCCCGTTATTTTGCAATAACTCCTAAACGAACACTGGTATCGTCACCAAACTTGCAGTACCTTCTCTCACATCAATTTGACACATGTTGGCAAACGTAAAAATATGAGGCTATGATAGGTCAACCGGGAATGACGTCAGAGTGACGTCATGTTCTTCGGTTTTTGTTGCAAAATAATGGTTTGCGGAAAACGCTGTCAAAGGTACGATATTTGAGATAAACTAAATTGTTATAAATCAAATTACTAACAATAGACCGGGCTATCAAACTGTTATCTCGGATTTTTGAGGTTTTTCGAAATTCAAAATTTTGAGAAATCCAAATACATTTTTTTTTAAACAAAACTTTCAAGAAAAAATCAAAATTATCCAAAAACCGGAATATATGTGATCGAGACGTATGCGGTGAGTATGTGTACCAAATATAAAGTCTATATATTTAAAAATGACCGAGTTATCACCTTTAAATGACAAAAATCGACCACTTCTCACAGCATTACTATGCATAAAAAACGCATTTCCATTTTTGCTTTTTACTTATATTTATATGGAACAAACAATGTTCTAAGGTCATTTTTCGCGTTCTAGACGAAAAACAAACCCATAAACATGTGTTACAACGCATAATGACCGTAATCTGCAGTTTGACCTCGTGACCTCGGATGACCTTGACCTGACCCAAGGTCATAAACAGCTTAGAAAGGTACTTAGATGTGTCAGGCACACGAATGATACCGATTTATCGACAGTTTATGCGTTTAATATCGCAATTTTGCGCGCCAATTCCATCCATCGAGACCTTTTGACACGGTCAAACATTTTGTACTTGACCTGAGCTGTGACGTCATCAGTGACCCCGAGGTCAACACAATTATGTTTCCCTCGATAAATTTCCCAGGGCTATCGAATGCCGTTTGAATTTTTACATTCGGTCCAGTAGTTCCGGAGATCAGAGGGGGGGCTAAAAATAGCCCCCCCAGTAAGTCGCGTTATGAAATATACCCCAGTAACTCGCGGGTTAAAGAGGAGCGATGTAGTGTTGGTGGTGGGATAGTCATCAGGTAACTGCAAACTGTTTAATGTTCTCTGTGTATCTCATATTTATAATGCAAGGACTGCAATTTACGTGGCAAATAGTTTACCCAATGCAATTCTTCACTATACTATTACTATTTACCATTTAATTTATTCTACATTTTCGTATTTGTATTTGTATTTGTATTTGGAATATCGCCAACAGAGAAATCTCCACTTCAGGCGAAGTCATTGCTTAAAACACACACAGCATTACAGTGACATAATTTAACCAAATAAATAAATTATGTACACAAAATTACAAGATTAAACGAGCACACTGACAGTAAAAGTAAAATATACTGATACCAGTACTGATAGCATTTTCTCGATTGTCACGCGCTGAACTTGGGAAATACAAGTCAATGAAAATTGGTCTCAATTTGTCCCGATCACCCTGTATTACAGCTTTGTAACCTGCTGACAGCGCGGTATAGACCAGTCAATAGTCATATTCGTGAGAATGAAGAGACTGTAAATAATCTACTTGGTGCGATGTATGCAAACCAGAACATTTCATAAGCAGTTGATTAGCTTCTGCTCGAAACTTTAGTCTAGCTGTTGTAGTAGTGGGGAAACTCGTGAAGTTAACAGAACACAGTTTTTGATAAACCGACTTCCCCTCAATGAGGAATTAAATGCTATCATCGAAACCAGATTGATTGGTGTTGTATTTAAATCCGAGTTTGTTCAACTTCCAGGAAGAGTAGGTATAACTGTTTATTGTTTCCATATGCTTACCTTCCTACCGATCGTGCTGAAATACACAAGCTCGAAGTGTGACGAAACTACACGAGCTTTTCCGTGTCGAGTCTACCGCGTGCACACATTCCTGGCACTGTTACAACTCTGCCATGGTCAAAGTAGCTCTGTTTATCTATGGCAAGTCGAACGCCTGTCTGATCAGTTTCACATTGAGTAGCCGAGCACAGAAGAATATTTCGTGGCCGCCTCGCTTCTGCCTCCCTATTGGCTGGCTGACTGTGGCGGCGGTGCTCTGGACCAATCGCAGCGCTCGACTGCCGTGTGACGTCATCAATCGATTGCAGTTCCATGATGGAGGAACCACTGCCGGTCTGGAATCGGCGCTGTGCTGGGTTCCCGTTCACTCACCTGGGCTGCAACTGATTTGCGCTTTACTTTTGTATGTGGAGCAGTCTCAATGTGAAGCAAGCTGTGATACTTTCAGATCTGCTTTGGAGGATTCTCGCTACACTGCCTGGCTTCCGCGTTAGAACTTGGTAAGGCGTGAAAGACGCACCCAGCGCGCGAAAGTGTATCTCCAAACTTGTTCTTGGCAGCGTCAACTTTCGTGTCAAAACATCTAAACAAAAACTTGATAAGTCCTTGTGTTACGCTGCCATGAGTGTTTTGTGAAATATTGTGACGCATTGTGACGCATTTGGTGTATTAGAGCAGCGAGAAGAGAAAGAAACGAGACAGGCGCTCTGCATCTACTATGGCTTCTTAGGCTGTTCTAGGTTCTGAACTGGTCTGCTGTAACTTATTTTTGCTCACAAGAAGACGCACGCGACGTTATGCCACGTGAATTGCATGTTGTGTAAAGTACAGAACGTTGTCGATTTTGACTTGATGCGTAAAATGGCGTCGCAGCGCCGCCACGATCGGGGCCTTGTCGGGGGGGGGGGGGGGGGGGAGGGAGGTTCTCCGGAGGGAGCCAGACAGATCAATACGCCGACATACTGCTACCTCTGTGCTCACCATACTCTACCATCTCCTCTTACCACATCAACACTTCGGAAGCTGGAGAGACGTGCGTTGGTAAATGTGTATTTTTGCAGTGGGTGGCATGTTTTTGCGATATGAATGCACCACGTGGCACGAATTGTATGCACCGCAAGAAAGCATTTATTGAACCTCTTCTAAAAGGTTACGGAGACAAATTCCATGACCTTGGAGAGTGAAGGAACGTCTGATAATTTTCGTTGTGTCGTCTACTGAACTCTACGGATACAATTTAGCACAACATGCCATCTCTAAACGTATCAGTTATTTATCTGAATGAGAACCGTTGTTGTCAGTCAATAAAATTAAGTTATTTTGGTGGCCCTCATATTTGAGTAACTATACATCAAATTTGCATTATAAATGTATGCGTCGGATAGGACAGAAGCACCATGATTTGCCAAGAACGAAAGTACCCAAGACATAATCCGTTAGGCGTTAAGCGTTTCCGAGACAAAACGGATACGGTAGTAGATAATTGTTTTCCCAATAATTGCATTTCCCCATTTTTTTTCTTCTCTCATATATATAATTTATTTCCCAAGAACCAAAAAATTGTAGCAATGTGCCATGGATAAGATTCTGTCAACATTTTGCCCAAAATAATGCATTTCGAATTTAGCCGTTTTCCAAAGTTTTCAGCTTTGATAACAAAAGCCTGAAGGTCATCGTTAAACAAATATATGATACATTGCTAAAAATCCTACATATTGATTGCATAGTGCATACAAACATATACAATTGTGCAAACGAAATGCGAAAATATAAATTTGACTTACATACAACAAACATCGCGTTGCTATACATTTCATCGTGGCATGCGATGACAAACCTTTCATATTTAATGCGTGCTTAATGCTTATTCACCCAAAATGGTAAGACGCATCCGCGCCAAGCTGGGGTATTCAGCCGAACATTATTCAGATTCAGCTGGGGTGGGCAGATTCTGCCCCCTCGTTATCTTCCAAACCAATAACCGCAACGAGATGCACAAAACTGCAATCGAAAGCTCTCAATGAGACACATCTCAAGCATACACGACCTTTTCTCAATAAGGTCATATGTCAGGTCACGGTCAGGTCAAAGTTCAAAATAGAGTTATTGGAGTTGATGGCCCATACTTTCCATTCAAAGCCTTAGGTTGCTACCATTATCACACAAAGTGCACTGAAAGGTATAATACATCTCCTGCATAAGCAAAAGTGAGATTGTAAGCAAAGGTCAGGATCAAAGTCAGGTCACAAAAAGTCACTATAGGCAAGAGGTCTACTAAAATTATGCGACACATGTTTTATGGATTATTTACACGCATACATTGATAATGGAAACCATTTTCACAATCTGGCCTTAAATAATGGCCCGTAAGCGAAGTTCAGGTCAAGGTCAGGTCACATAAGGTCAAACATTTTCATAGATTAATCTAAATTAAAGGCATTTTTATAGACCAGTTGTGTCTCCGAAATACATTTGGTGGCATTTATTTGGCTGTATCTGGTCACTAAAAGCCACAAAACGCAATTTCAAAGAATGACGTCTTGAGTTAGTTATACTTAGGGAGCCATAAGCCAGTCAAGAATAAAGATATTGCTTTGAAATTTGGTTTGGGTATCATCCATACTTGATTATCCAATACGTATTCGTTTTTTCTTAAATATCTTTAAAACTTTTGATATTGTGGATTTTTCCCGAAAAAAATGAGTTCGTTGGAATTTTTTGGGTCAAAATATCATTATTTCGAAAATGCAAGACAGCCATTTTGAAAATAATGTAATTTCCGTCCTTTTAGCGTTTTGTATTTGCAATTTTCTGCAAAGCTCTATTTTCTACGATTTGTCAAGCATGTACCGCTTTTCCACCAAAAATGACATGACATGACGTCACTAAAACGTTATTATTTCCCAAAGTGAACCACCAATTTCATTGAAATTTTGTGAGTGAGAAGACGTGGAATGACGTGGAATTGATACAGCATAAAGTATTGAAAGATGCACGTCGATATCTATCATAGTTTTCAAGTTATTGAGAAAATCCGGGAGGGAGAGGGCAGATTCTGCACCCCCCCCCCCCCCCCCCCCACCTCCAGCGGGGCCCTGGTTAACTGTGAGGTACTTGGGGCAACTTTTTCCCTCATTGTCTAGCGACCAAGAGATGAAAAAGTTAGCGACACTCCAAAGCACGTTGCTGTCAGCTGAAGGGACTATGAGACAGCTTCCCAGTTTGTTTTGCATAGAGCCGTCTTGAGCCTTGAGCTGGCTTGAGCTGTCGCCTGTCAAAGCCTCATCGAGAAACATGCTAAGTTCGCTATTTTGATTTACTAGCAGTGTCTCTTTGCGACAGCCGCCACGGAAATATCCCAGCGTTATGACTGCCTGCCCATATTAAAATCCCATAGGTGTCGGAAGCATACCGGTGGGACTGCTATCAGCTGTCTACAGTGCGACGTTTGTGGTGCGGTGTTTTACAACTTAACCGTTGAAAGTTCGCCTTATCATGTAATTGTGTTGCAAAATCCTCCGTTAGATGTCGCTACCTGTTTCCAATGATATATAGTTTTAAGCAGGGCTGCGGAGTCGGAGTCGAAGTCGGAGTCGGAGTCGGAGTCGGTCGGAGTAGGCAGTTTTTGGCCGGAGTCGGAGTCGGAGTCGGAGTCGCTACAATATTACCGACTCCGACTCCGGCCCGGAGTCGGAGTCGTGTTTTTGGCAATTGGCGATTACTTTGGTCGGTATAATAGCAGGGGTGTGGTTTTATAAAAAATGATTGTGGGTGCCCAAATTGAAACTCCTTGTAAGAAGTGAGAGCCCTAGATACTTTACGTAATGTGTTATCATCATTTTCAGCATTGACACCTCTGTGTGTGAGTATTTATTGTATTGGATAATTCAAACGGCATCGATTATGCTTGTGAAACACTTTTTTATTGTGGTCAGTATTACCTACCCCTCAGGTGGTTTTGCCAGATTTAAGAAGATGATGTGCAAGCAAGTGTTAACCCTCGCCCTACGGGGGGGGGCATGAAAGCCCCCCTGACGGTTTTCTTTAATATCTTTTTACACGTGCGGCGCATCTTGCTGAAATCTTCTGTAGCTGAGTTTACAACAATTGTACGCATGCTGTAAAAAGTTAATTGAAATTGTTCAAGCAGTTTGGGAGAAAATCATGTTTTGATGACGTCATGTTGGTGAAAAAAGATAAATATTTGAAAAATAGTAAACAAAACAGAGTTTTAAAGGAAATGGCAAACGCAATTTACCGAAGATACAAAATAGCATTCTCTTTAAAATGGCAATCTCGGATTTGCAAAATTTTGGGATTTTGACCCCTAAAATTAAAAAAAACAAAATGTTTTTTAAATCCCCACAAAATCAAAATTGTCAAAGCTGTTAGAAAAACCGGAATATTTGTGAGAGAACTGAGTATGGACAATACCCATACCAAATTTCAAAGCAATATCTTCATTTTTGACTGAGTGATGGTTCCCTAAGTGTAAGAAACTGATGACGTCATCTTTTTATTACTTTTTTTACTTTTTTTGACAAGATACGAACAAATAATTACCTTTTATGTATTTCTGAGCAAAAACTGGTCTAAGAACATGCCTTTTTATTTACATTTATCAAATTCTAATTTTGAGGTTTTTTGAAGAGCAAAATCGCTGTTCTGGACGTGGTAAATCCGAGGTCATTCACTTGACCTGGAAGGTCACCCGTTGACCTGAAACTTAAAGATCGCATACTGTTATATTCCTCTCATGACCGGCAACATGCTGGTTCTTACCGCATTGCTCTAAGTTGCTTGGTTGGGAAGTTAACAGGGGGGTCTGCCAGCCGTAGGGCGAAGGTGAAAAAAGCTCCCGTAGGGCGAGGGTTAAAATGATGGCAAAACAAACCATTTCTATACACAACGAGACATTCCCATTATTTTCTTATGTTTTGGCAAGTTTCTTTCGAATTTTCAGCAACGTTGTTCGATTTATTATACTTAACTTTCACACATAACGTTTCATCCACCTGTGAGGTACCTACCTAAAATACAATTCATTGACATTTAACCCTATTCCCTGCGGGCGCTCAGAATTACGTTAACCTGCGGGGGGGGGGGGCAGATTCTGCCCCCCCCAGAGATCTCGAGAACCGCTGGGTCGATTTCGATGGGGGAAAACGCCATTCGATTCGTCATGACAAGATCTATCTTTTTGGACCCCGACATTTTTGTTTTGTTTAAAAATGGAGGGCCAGGTGGCAAAAAATCCGAGAATTTTTGGTGTTTTTTTTCAAGGTCATTGCGGCCATGTGGCTCGACCAATTGTCATGCCCTAAACGTTTTTGAGCTTCAAATGTACTGGTCTTTAAAGGGAAATAATGACCTTCTGATTTTGTTAGCAACAATTTCTTAGGCCACCGTTATGGTTTTTAAAATTATTTTATTTAAATTTAAGAATTAAATAAAACAAATTCCAAATTCAAAGTTGTAAGTTTGGAAAAAATACAAAGCAAGTACCTTGTGTACTTCATGAAGGTCATTGACAAATTCGTCCTTCCCTACCATTGTTTACATCGAGTGCGGCATTTTTGGAGGCTCTGTGACGTTTCCGATCAAACTGAGCGCTGCTCGGACACACGCTAGTAGCGCTAGTAGCGCTTTCGTTCTCCCTGGCAACCAGGCGTCAGCCAATCAAAAGCCAGAAAGGGAATACGTTCTGGCTTTTCATTGGCTCACGCCTGGTTGCCATGGAGAACGAAAGCACTACTAGCGCTACTAGCGTGCGTTCGAGCAGCGCTCTGATCCGTGAAGCAATCCGTGAAGCATCCGTGATGCATGACTGTCTATCAGTATAAGTCATGAATAACAACAACATTCAAACTATACAACTCGAATAAAATAAGGGCGGAATGAATTGAACCCCAGGCAAGCTATTATTCGCAAAGCACTCGGCACTGCGCCACACTAGCAAAAGGTGAGGGAAATGCATATTGGATACAATATTATTACGTCACAAGTTTCTGAAGTGTCAACTACTATGAAATACAGTGATAAAATACCTTTAATAATGATTAACAAGAAAATTAAAACTTAAAAACAATAATTTGAATAAGTCGTTAATTAGCTTTCAACTCAAAATCAGATATATTTTGCAATTCTACACAAGAATGGCACCAGTGACGTCATTAACAAAGCCTGCTACGGGACTTGGGTACACGAATAAGGAACAACTCGCCACAATGGTTAAGTGCGCCGAGAATTATGACAATGACTTTGTAAACAAATCGCTGACGTTAAATAGGTCGCCGTCGATGTGCATCGATGAGCTTCCGATTTAATTGCCAGTTTTATGTTATTGTTTGTTAGTTTTTTGGGGGAAAATTATTATTTTTCATAATAATATAAAGCATAGTGTTATTTACAGCCACAGACAAATTATACAATACTCCTAATGTTGAAAACAAATGAATCGATTTGCAAAAATTGAGGGTCGCAACCACTAACTATGCCGCCATCGATGAGCTTCCGATTTTATTGCCACTTTTTTCCAATCGCTATTAGTTTTGGAAGATCGCCGGGCATATAATCACAACAAGCAGACCGCACAATATATTTTCCACTCCATTGCGTAAAAAAAACAATACGGGAAAAGCCCGCAGTTTGATGAGGACCAAAAGTACTTGCAAGTACCGGTCGTTAAAAGTGTGGAACGCTTATCAACTTTAACTTGAATATCTTTCGGTAGGAAAGTTTTCATGCAAAATGTGATGAATTTACAATATATTTTGGTCTCGTCTGGCGATTTCAAGTGCTAGCTCCATTTGTGTGGAAAAAGGTCATTATTTCCCTTTAATAGATACAAAACAAAAATCATATGCGTATTCAGGGAATGTAAAATGGGGGGATTTTCCAAAGAAAAAAAATGTGCTGTTCGTGATTGTTTAGGATAACATGAACATCACATGTGGGAATTATATGCTGTAATTTGTAAAATTTGATATATTGCGCATAGGCGGATCCAGGAAAAACATGGGGGGACCATGCGCGTAACGCTTTTATCATCTTACTAATTTGAAGTTGTACCTAATCTGAGGGTGGGTATCGCCTCCCATTTTTTATCCTGAGTGCGTCTCTGCCCCAAAAATATGTACATTCCCAGTATCTATGATGCATATTGCATTGAAATTGTTTCTGACGCATTGATTGCACTACAAACTACGAAGGAAGTATGCGCCGCAAAACCGCATTCGTAACACCCTCCCCAAAACAGGAGCCTGAAACCGCCTCTGCTAGACCGACTTTTTCAACAAAATTAGACAACACGCGCCATTCAATTTTGGGAAAAATCACGTAGTTTCAGGACGCTAGGCCTAACGGTTCAGAAACGGGCAAGTGAAAAACCACCGGGAGGGGCAGAATTTGCCCCGCCCCCCGCAGGGAATAGGGTTAAAGTCGTTTTAAACGATCGTCCACCCGTCATAGTTGCAAATGTATTACGAAGAAGACTTGATTAACCTTTGAGGGCGAGGCAAAAACAAAGTTCAAGTAAATACAATACTACTCGGTCGGGGCTACCCGCTGGTCGGGCTATCCCACAAAATGCAAGGTCTTGCGGAAGCACCTAAAAGTATAGTTTGTTTGTATTATAATGTGCTCGTTCATTTACTGGCTACACATATAAAATTGATTAACCTATAATGCGTTATATAGTTCCAGTTTTTACCGTGTAAGGTAAAAATTGGAAGAGCATTAACAGTTTCTTTGGAACACCTTCCAAAGCTAAGGTGGTCGGGTCTCCCCGCGTTCTCCAATGTATATGGAAGTTAGTGAATGCATGTGCATTGAACCCATTGAACAATTTCCAGTATGGAATAAAACAAGGTTTGAATGCCAAAAAATTACTCAGATTCTTGACATCCAATGCCATGACCAAATTAATTTTGTGACTTTCTGAAAGCAAAACTACAATCTTAACGGCTGGCAATATTTCAATCTGATACTTTGTAAAAGACCTACCGTTAAATCGTTTAACCCTATTTGTAACAGGCTCCTGGCTACCCTATCTGTAGCAGGGGGGGGGGGGCGGATTCCGCCTCCCCCGGAGATCTCGAGATCTATCCGTCCGGTTTTCAAAATGAAGCGGTAATTGGTTCCCCTCAACACGATCTACATTTCTAAATAATACAAATATATAAATTTGGGATAGGGGGGGCAACAGGGGGGCAAAAACTACAAATTTTAGTGGTATTTTTGATCCAACATAGCTTTCATGTTTATCGACCGATTTTAACACAACCAATATGAATCGATAGAGATTGAATTGGAAATTGATATATGACGGTGACGTTTGAAAATTCACAAATCATAGGCGTGTGCAGGTCACTAAATATGGGGGTGAAGTATATGCGTAATAAAACCATTTTTTGATGTTGTTTTTTGATAAATGAAATGGTATGTGATTGAGACATTAGACAAAACAGTTATAAAAAAAAATGCCATAGGTGGTACCAGGTTAGTGAAAAGGGGGGTAAAATTGGGAAAAATATTAACCGCAGACAAGTTGCTACCCAGCACTATAAATATGTTACTGATCGTAGATAGTTCCTTTTTGCATGTTGTACTTCATCATAGGCGTATCCAGGATCCAAACTGGGGCGGCGCAAAACCTTTTGATAAGTATATTATCCGCTATTATGATACTAACTAGTCAACACTGACTATTTCACTTACAACTTCAAGTAACATTGCCACCCCCCCCCCCTTTTTACCCTACCTGGACTCGCCTATTATCTTATAATCGTTCGTAGAGTAGCCTGTTGTGCGTGTTTCATCCGAAAACTGCAGTATGTTATGTCATTGTACGCCCATGCCTCTTAGTTTCCTTGCAAAAACATGACCCCCCTTTCTTCCATTCCTGAGCGCGCCTCTGCAAAAATGACTTTATTCCCTTTTCTGGTCTCATATGTGCATATATCATTATAAGTTAAACGTCTATTGCGCCGTTATCGCTGGCATATCGTCATCACCATGCCAGTCACCCCCCTTTTCATGTTCCTGAACACGCCCCTGAAACTCTATATGTAATAAATTATGCAAATAATGGAAGCAGAAGCTATCTTTTACATCTTGATAGCTATAAATGCCCCTTACATTGCTCTATTGGCTTCCCGCCAAGCATTGAATACTTCCTGGAAACCCCCCCCCCCCCTTTTCAAGCCCCTGAAACCGCCTCTGCCATGCAATTTTTATGATATTTCATTAACATCAACTAATTTGCACTTGTTGCAATCACCGTAAACCGATGTAACTCCTTCATACTTGAGGCAGTTACGAAGAAACCGTGGAAGATCGCATTTCCGTATTATCGCCAAATGTCGCCTCCGAACCCACCCAAAACTGCGCCCTGGAACCGCCTCTGTTCAGGTTAAGAACTCAAAATTTTGACTCCAAATGCGGAGTTCAATTATATGAAAAGTCCCAAAATTTCATGGGCCTGCTCCCAGCCGTTCTGGAGATATCTGGCAAAAACATGAGGGGGGGGGGGGCGGAATCCGCCCCCCCCCCCCCTGCTACAAATAGGGTTAAATAGTGACAGCTGACGTTTAGCGAAATCCTGACCTTAAACAATATTTAAGTTGCCTATTATATGCATTTTGTAACATGTTCTTCATTGTGGGTGCCGAAGGACCCACAATGAAGTATTTGTGGGTGCCCATTGCCCCAATGCCCACTATTGTGGGTTCCCATTTCAACTTTGTGGGTGCCCTGGCACCCAATAAAAAGACAGGAAACCACACCCCTGTAGAGTAGTCGTCGGCCTGGGGACATTAGCTTTACACTCCTTTCGAAAGGAAATTAGTGGACAATGAAACCTATAGTTTACTCATCTAGCGGTAGATTTCCGCCTGATGAAGATACGGCAATAATTTTAATGTCATCTGATGATGATTTTTTTTTGACGCACCGACTCTTATGGTCACACAGCGCCCATTTTAACGTTATCGTGCTCGTTTCGTCAAGGATATTCGAATCATACCATGGTGGCCAGGCTATCTATTTCAGTCAAACTTTGACCTGAGGTCAAGATAATTTAAGGTCAAGTAGTGAACCAGGTATGCCGTGCTGCGCAATGTCGGACACGTCTCCACGAGACATACACAGCGGTGCCGGTGTCACGTTCTTATCTTCATTTTATGCTAATTTCGATCAAGAGTTATTGGCAAAGAAGTGCTGGTCACCTCAGAGGACATCACTCGATCTTGTAGAGGCGTCGCTGAGCAATAATTGCACTTGTTTCATCAAGAATGAGCTATAATAACATTATCTTAAAATAAATATTCTGATCTAATGCTATATCTGATACGAAAACAGTTGTATATTTTCTCGTTGACTAATAATGGGAAGGTCACGCAAGTGACCGGCAGATGTATATTTTTCGGTAACTTTGTAGCGAGTGTTGGCGACAGATTTGTGTAAGTGAAGCAACAAATATTGGGCTTTGGGGAAGGTTTTCTGGATCGTACAGACTTAATGGCATAATCATTAATAGCAGCCGCGTTTCTTTGGGGCGATCGTTTTTTTTCCCTGCCGGTATGCGTATTTCGGTTTCCCGCATTCTAATTGTCACCGGGTAGCGTAAAACTGAACATAAGTCAGTCAAAAATATAGATATTGCTTTGAAATTTGGTTTGGGCATCGTCCATACTTGGTTCTCCAATATATAATCCGGTTTTTGAATATATTTAAGAAGAAAAAATGTGATTATTTGTTTGTGAACAAATTTCCACAATTTTTTATCTCTCAAATATATTGAAAAACCGGAAGATGTATTGGAGAACCAAGTATGGACGATACCCAAACCGAATTTCAAAGCCATATCTATATTTTTGACTGAATTATGTCGTGTTTTAGCCGGTGGCAAATAGAATGAGAGAAACCACGCGACAGGCCAGCCCGGTAGCGGGCCGGTAGAGGGCCGGTAGCGGGCCCATTGACTTACGTTAACCCTATTCCCTGCGGGCGGCCAGAGTTAGGTTAACCTGCGGGGGGGGGGGGGGCAGATTCTGCCCCCCCCCCCAGAGATCTCGAGAACCGCTCGGTCGATTTCGATGGGGAAAGTGTCATTCTATGCATCATGACAAGATCTCTATTTTTGGACTCCGACATTTTTTTTTTAAATGGAGGGCCAGGGAGCAACCAAATCCGACAATTTTGGGTGTTTCTGAAAGGTCATTGCAGCCATGTGGTTTGACCAATTTTCATGCCCGAAACGTTTTTGAGCTTGAAATGTACTGGTCTTGAATATATCAAAAGACAAAAAACAAAATAAAAATAATAGGCGTATTCAGGGAATGTAAATGGGGGGGGGGGATTTTCTGAAAAAAATATGTGCTGTTCGTGATTGTTTGGAACGTCATGAACGTCACGTGTGGGCATTATATGCTGTAATTTGTTAAATTTGATATATTGCGCATAGGCGGATCCAGGAAAAAAGCATGGGGCACCATGCGCGTAACGCTTTTATCATCTTACTAATTAAGTTGGACCTAATTTGAGGGTGGGTATCCCCTCCCATTTTTTTTATTCTGAGTGCGCCTCTGCCCCAAAAGTATGTACAATCCTAGTATCAATGATGCATATTGCATTATAATTGTTTCTGACGCATTTATTGCACTGCAAACCACGAAGGAAGTATGCGCCGCAAAACCACATTCGTAACACCCTCCCCAAAACAGGAGCCTGGAAACGCCTCTGCTAGACCGATTTTTTCACAATTTTGACACAACACGCGCCATTCAATTTTGGAAAAAGTCACAAGGTTTCAGGACGCTAGGCCTAACGGTTTAGAAGTGGCAAGTTAAAAACTACCGGGGGGGGGGGGGGGGGGGGCAGCAGAATCTGCCCCGCAGGGAATAGGGTTAAGCGAGTGGTAGCAAGCTTGCAGCGAAGATGAGTGTCGCAGTGAGTGTCGCATGGAAGCTTTTTCGAAAATAACTCGCGTATTTATCAACCGATTGCAATGAAACTTTCAGTACCATACTTTTGAACAATTTTACACATACTTTTAACTTCTGTTAAGTTCTATCCTCCATGACCCGTGACCTATGACCTGTTTCTCAAGGTCATACCAGGCGCAACTGGCGTCCCGTAGCATCGGTGCTTGTAACTTGTGCAGTTTCCGAGTGTTAGCTGCTCAGGAGCATATGCACAGGTGGAGGTGTCAACAGGTGACATTTATGGTTTCCACTGAGATTGTGACCTCAGTTCACTTTTTCAGAGGTCAACCGAGGTCACTGATCTCCGATGACCTCATACGACTTTTTTGCCCTATGGCAGTTGCTAGGACATTTTGTGACGCTGATTACAAATGTGGCATCCACTTTACATTGTTATATGTTCCACTGGGGTCATGCATTTTCACAGTTAAACCGAGGCCACTGACCTCCGATAATCCGAGATGACCTTTTTGGAATCTGGTATTTTTTGGATATTTTGTGATGCTGATTTCAAATTTGGCATCCATTGTGCTTCGCTCAGCTTCGCTCAGCTTCGCACGGCTTCGCTCGGCTTCGCTCGGCTTCGCTCGGCTTCGCTCGGCTTCGCTCGTCAAACGCCCATCCAGGCGTCTAACTGAAAGTATTTTGCTTGACATGTGGTGACAATCCTTACCGAAGAGTTTTCATCGTGCGACAGAAATTGCTCTAGATTCGTCGTGAGCGACAAATCTCGCTATTGATAGACTCTGGTGGCCGGACCTTGGTCACCGATATACATAACGAGATAGCAGTGCCTTAGGTATCTATGGCTTGATTACGTCCTGTGAGTTTTGAAATGCTGAGCCAAACACTGGCCAGTGGCTGTGGCTCGACCACAAAGGATCTAGCTCGCTTGTGCATTTAACTGTGTTTAAAACAAATTTGACTTTGTAAAAGCTGTTTAGAATTCCTTAAAAATAAGAAAAGATGACATTTTTCGGTCGATTTCAGTCGTTTAGGGACATGACACGATGCCCCTACGATGCCCCCCCCCCCCTACATCCGCCCTTGAGCACCCCCAAATCCCAACGAGGTTTTTAAATACCCCCCCCCCCTGACTGGTAGACTTGGTTGCCGGTGGCGAGGCGGCGGAGAGCGGCGCACTGACTGGTCAGCTGTAAGACAGCGCAGGATCCGGGAGCAGCAGCGGCTCCAGCGAAGACGAGCTGGAACGAGCTGGGGCTGAAGCCCAGCTGCTGCGAGCTGGGCCGGCGGCGGCTGGCTGCGCTCGCCGCTCGGTGCCCGTTTCGCGGGTTCCGCCGCCTGCAGGCGAGCGCCACTGCATTCAGTCTGCGCCACTGCACTGCATTCATGGGCTGGACGCGCGGCCCAGCCGGCACGCCGCGCCCGTGCTCAGGCGACGTAGCATTGATCTCCAAACTGTTAAGAATAAAGACAAACGGAAAAATAGACAGACGAACGGAATAATCTAAAAAGTAGATGGCATTGCAGATATTGCTTTCAAGCATGTGATTGGAGAATGGATATAGGCCGGAGTCGGAGTTGGAGTCGGAGTCAGAGTCGAAGTCGATTTTTTCAGGCCGGAGTCGGAGTCAGAGTCGGAGTTGCTAAAATGCTGTCGACTTCGCAACCGCAGCCCTGGCTTTAAGCCCTTTTAAGTTTTATTCTTAGTAATTCAAGTTTAAAACAAAAAAGAAACATAATGTTGTTTTGTCAGACACAAAACAAAACCAGAAGACAACAACATTTGGGAAGTAAAATGGGAAGAGTAAAATGCACCTACGCACCTGGCAAACACCATTCATTTGTATCTACTACGTGAAGAAAAAAGCAATCGATTCGATCACACTACTCTAGAGCTAGGTGGTGAGATGCTGTGTGCATTATGACGGAATTCTGCAGGGCCACACACAAATCCTATAGGATTTCTATCAAGGTTCAGCAGATGCCCATAACATACCCGCGCACGCCGTCACGCCGGGCGTGGACACAGCTCGCGCCGGAATGCGGGCACCGTGGGAAGGAGACGACGCTGGCTCCTTATTTGGATCGCTCGGAACGCGTTACCGACAGAGGGCATTAGACGCCCATAACACGACTACAATACTCGCCACGGGGTTACAGGACACAGTGGCCAATATCGTTTTGCCGAATGTCATTTTGGCGAATGCATATTGTCGAAGGACACTTTGACGAAATGTCTTTTTGACGACATGTGAATATGCCGAAAGCAAAATGGCGAATGCCTTTTTGTCGAAATGTCTTTTTGCCGACATGTCATTTTGTCGAAATGTCTTTTTGCCGACATGTCAAAAGGTCGGAATGTGATTTTGCCGACATGTGAAAAAGTCGAAATGTTTTTGTGCCGAATGTCATTTTGCCAACACGTGAAAAGGTCGAAATGCCTGTTTTCCCGGGCACATGCGCTTCACTGCGCCTCCCTTGCTCCTGCGGTTTTGCACCATCCACCAGGGTTTGCATTAGAGGTGGCAAAAATTATCGGCAGGTTTCATAGCCACTCTGCAGCCTTTTGAAGGCCAATTAGCTGACACTTGGTCATCTAAATCCTCTGTATCCGAATGGGGAAGGGCGATTGCCCCCCCCCCCCCGCCTGGCTGCGCCCCTGCCTTCTACTTCCAGGAGCTCCCGGCTACAGTTCCCGCTCAGCGGGGAATAACCGACGAACCAAACAATTACCGGGCTACCGGAAAGGTCTTTGAATTTCAAGTTCGAAACCTCTATAATATATAGGTATCCATTTAGAGCTAATAGCTCCAGGTAGGCCTAACAGGGGCTATCATAGGCGTATGAACAGGGGGCAGGGGGGGGGGGGAGGGGCAGCCGCTCCCCCAAACATTTTGGATTTTAACATTACGTCTAGGGCGTTGCATGGAGAGGAATCGACTTCACAATGCCTCCGCCTCCCCCCCCCCCCCCCCCCAACTTGAACATAGTTTCTGCGCCCCTGGGGCTATGGTACCAAACTAGACCAGCCAGGGCCTGGGAACCTCAGCGACGCGCCGGCTGCTTTGCTGGGCAAAAACAGTGTCGCTGTGTCATGCGGTGATTCCCAGATTTTCAACAGATTTCCCAGAGCTTTTCAACATAGTTTTCAAAATTTGCCATAGTAAACAACACCTGCTGCAAGTAAGTAGTACCATGGCCAGCTTCAGCTTTCCGGTTTCAGCCGGAAATGAAGTATAGTACGACTAGTACCACGTGGGTGTGTGCACTCCGCGGTCAACTACTATGAGCAGCTATAGCCGGCTCCGCTTTGGTTGCCGGTGGAGGATCGCTGTTGATTCTTATGATTGGGGCGCACAAACAATATTGACACATGACGACAATTGATGTGCATGGCACCAAATACATTCGGCATTCAGCATTTTTTTTTCTCTCGCACATTTCACATGCCGATAAAATGACATTCGTCAAAAAGGCATTTGGACCTTTTTACACATCGACAAAGCAACATTCGGCAAAATGACATGCCGGCTTTTCCACATGTCGACAAAATGACATTTCGGCAAAAAGACATTTCGATCTTTTCACATGTCGGCAAAAGGACATTCGACAAAAAAAAACAGTTCGACTTTTTCACATGTCGGCAAAATCACATTTCGGCAAAAAGACATTTCGATCTTTTCACATGTCGGCAAAATGACATTCGGCAAAAAGACATTCGACTTTTTCACATGTCGGCAAAATCACATTTCGACCTTTTGATATGTCGGCAAAAAGACATTTCGGAAAAAAGGCATTCACCATTTTGCTTTCGCCAAATTCGGCATATTCACATGTCGTCAAAAAGACATTTCGTCAAAGTGTCCTTCGACAATATGCATTCGCCAAAATGACATTCGGCAAAACGACATTCGCCAACGTGTCATGTAACCACTCGCCACACCGGCCGGCTCGGCACACCGGCTCGTGGGGCTGTGGTCGCGCCGGGTAGAACCGCTCTAATCCCCTCCAGACACCCCATCACCCCGCTGGGTCCATTCAGGTACTCCGTGATTGATCGGGCAGGCGGTAATGAATGGTCTCAGGAGCGGTTACAGTAAGGGAGCATTGAGCTCGCTTATTTAGAGCACTGAGACCGCTTCTGTTTATCATAACTATTTATACAACTTTGTCCATTTTAGCATCCCGCATGGGAGCTAATTGCATAACACAAGTTTAAGTGACCCCTGCAAAGAGCTTTACTGGATCCGCTTCTGATCTCCGCTTTGGCAGGCCCGGGCAAGAGGGGCTTGGGCCGTGGATAGAAACATGGTGGAGGTGTTTGGTCCCCAAAGGGAATAGGTCACCTTGAAAGTTGTCTTGAAATTCAACCATACGGTGCATCGTGAGCTCAAAACTACGAATATGACTTTGGTTTGGACAACTGATGGATATATGTGGAGAAAGAAGTAAGCTTCTTTTGTATTTCACGAGAAATCGTACAACGACAGCTGGCGTTCTGGCTCCGCCTGACGCCAAGTACAGTCTCTGACAAGGAGCCGCCGCGCCACTCGGGCGGCTGAGCGGATATTAACGAGGCGTCGTGTTCAGAGACTACGTGCCAGAGAGTGTACCTGCCTCCGGCGGCGAGCGTCCATGGCCGATCGTGGCCCGGAACAGAGGACATGAAACCGGGCCCACTAGTCCTGTGTCGAAATTACTTAACGTAGGGAGGTAATTATTTCACCACAACTCATTTTTAGATCTGCTCTATAAATCTGCTATCTTAGTCCCCATGTTAAAGGTGAACTATTCCCTTTAACCCTATTTGTAACAGGCTCCTGGCTACCCCTATTTGTAACAGGAGGGGGGGGGGGGGGGGGGGCGGATTCCGCCCCCCCCCCCCCTCCCGGAGATCTCGAGATCTACCCGTCCGATTTTCAAAAATGAAACAGCGTTTGGCTCCCTCAACACAATCTACATTTATAAAAAAATACAAAATCTAAATTTGTGATAGGGGGGCAACAGGGGACACAAACTACAAATTTTAGTGGTATATGTGATCCAACACAGCTGTCATGTTTATCAACCGATTTTAACACAACCAATGGGAATCGATAGAGATTGAATTGGATATTGATATATGGTGATCACTTTTGAAAATTCAAAAATCATAGGCGTGTGCAGGTCACTCAATACGGGGGTGAAGTAAATGCGTTTTTGTTTGTTTTGATAAATGAAATAGCATGTTTTTGTGACATTATAAAAAAACAGTTATAAATCATATTTTTCGCCATAGGCGGTACCAGGTTAGTGAAAAAGGTAGGTCAAATAGGGAACAAATATTAACCGCAGGCGTGTTGCTACCCAGCACTATGAATAAGTTACTGATCGTAGATAGTTCCTTTTTGCATACTGTAATTCATCATAGGCGCATCCAGGATC